>JAJJWW010007824.1:0-125391 GCA_023531295.1 Papaver armeniacum | reverse complement strand
GTGTAGTTTACCAGTAGTGGGCATAGGAGTAAGTTTTGGATTTGACTTTTCAAGACCGAATCTTTTTACAAGATCCCTAGCATATTTTTATTGAGATAAGTAAATTTCATCCTTGTGTTGTTGAATTTGTAATCCTAAAAAGAATTTTAATTCACCAGCATTGCTCATCTCAAATTCCCTTCCAAGAGAGACTTGAAAATCTTTTGCAAGTTTATCATAGGTCGATCCATAGATGATATCATCTACATATACTTGGGAAATAACAAGGGTTATTTGGTTTTTGGTACTTACATTTTGTCCAAAATTAGTGTTTGGTATAACATTTGTCCAACCTTACGTTTGGTACTTAGAATAAACGTTGACTCGTGTTGACTCGGTTAAGTTTTGACTTCTGATTAATAATTATTTAAAAAATAAATAAAATCAAGTTCTTAAAAAAATTATCATTATACCCTTTACTTTATCACCATTTACAAGAATACACTACCCCTTAATTCATGAACATCTTCTCTGTTTCTTCCAAACCCATAACCACCGCCGCACTGCACCAGAATCACTTTCTCTGCCACCACCTCTCTACCGGTGCAACCATCATCGTTGACATCTTATCACTTTGTATTCCCAACCCATCTGTTTTTTTTTCTCGAACCCCCTATTACATCAAACGAAATCCATGTAATCCATTTCTTCTCAGTCAAAATTGGAAATCTGATGTGAACGATTCGAAAATCAAATCAATAACAAAATCAGCAAAGAAAACATTCCACCGAACCCTAGTTTCACAGTTCCTACTCAAATGAAATCTAGAAAAATTAGCGAAATCAAATCACAAACCATTAACATGATTAAGGCAGTGAACGAATTTATAACAAAAATTTGTTTCTCAAAATTTGTTTCAAGGGAATCATGTATTTGATACTGTTGTTTTTGAGGGTTTAGGAATTTTGGATAGAGATGGTGGTGGTGGAGAAGATTAATGAAGGATTAAGAAACTTTGAATTGGATTGGATTAGATGGAGGGTCTGTTGAGTAAGTGGTATTGGATTACAAATGGGTCTATAGAAGAGATGGAGAAGGGTGTTGTGAAGGTCGTGATGGAGGTGGTAGAGAAGATAGAAGGATTTGGGGAACAATTGATTAGTTTCCCTAAATCTTGGTATGTAGAGGCGGAGGAAATATAAGTGCATAGGAAAAATCTCTCACAATAGGCTACATAAAATTTTATTAATGGCATCGGATCTAAGGCCCACTTTAGGGGTATATATGTAAACTCAGCATTTTTATTTCACAAAATTAATTAAAAAATTGGTCAAAACAGTCAACGTTGCTTTCAAGTACCAAACGCAAAGTTGGACAAATGTTATACCAAACACTAACTTTGGACAAAACCTAAGTACCAAACACCAAATAACCCAAATAACAACATCATTTCCACTCCATTTGGTAAACAATGTTTTATCAGCTCCGTCTTTCGAAAAACCTTCCTAAAAAAAGAAGTGGTTAGTTTTTCGAACCAGGCGCGAGGTGCTTGTTTTAATCCGTACAATGCCTTTCTGAGCCTAAAAACATGATCCGGAAATTCTGAACTTTCAAATCCTTTAGGTTGAGAAACATATACCTCTTCCTTTAAACATTCATTTAAGAATGCGGATTTTACATCCATTTGAAATAGCTTAATCTTAAAAAAAAAAAAAAAAAAAAAAAAGGATGAGCTAATAATAATCTAATGGACTCAAGGCGTGCCACAGGAGCAAAGGTTTCGTCAAAGTCGATACCTTCAATCTGTGAATATCCTTGAGCGACAAGTCTAGCTTTGTTTCTAGCAATTGTGCCAAATTCATCTGACTTTTTCTTGAATATCCATTTAGTACCAACAATATTTATATTGGAGGGACAAGGTACGAGTTCCCATACATCTTGTCTTTGAAATTGATTTAACTCTTCATGCATTGCATTCACCCAAAAGGGATCCTAAGAGCTTCATCAATGTTTTTTGGTTCTACTTGCGATATATAACATCCAAAATTGCAAATATTTTGAAGTTTTCCTCTCGTCTTAGCTATAGAATCTTTTCCTCCAATAATACTGTTAGTATCATGATTCCTTTTGAACCCAGAGGTGCCGTGGTGGTACACGTTCAACAGGAATACCCTGACTAGGGTTTTTCTCCTCGTCACTAGAAATGTCATGATCTGCAACTGTTGGTACAACTTATACTGATTTTGAGATTTCTTTGACTTTCTCAATTGTCTCCGTTGGAGGCAATTCAGCAGGAGGGTAATCATGACGGAAATTGCTCAGATCGTCAATGATAACATTTGTTGATTCTATCATAACATGGGTTCTGAGATTGTATACTCGAAAACCACGACTGTTAGATACATAGCCAAGAAAAATACCTTCATCGCTTTTGGAATCAAATTTCCCTTTTTGTTCTCGATCTTTTAGAATATAGCACTTAATGCCAAACACTCTGAGATAGTGTAAGTTGGGCGTCTTACCGTACCACAGCTCATAATGAGTATTTAGGGTCTTGGACTGTAAATAAACACGGTTGATCAAATAGCATGATGTAAAAACAGCTTCTCCCCAAAACTTCAACGGTAAGTTTTTGTTATGGAGCATTACCCATGCCATTTCCTGAATGTTCGTATTCTTCCTTTCTGCAACTCCATTAGCTTGTGGAGTAATGGGTAGTGAGTATTGTTGAATAATCCCCAGTTTATCACAGAATTCAAATACTTTAGTGTCCTTGAATTCAGTTCCACGATCACTTCTAATTTTCTTTAGCTTACGACCTTGTTCGTTCTAGATTCTATTAACAATAATCTTGAATTCACCAAGGGTTTCATTCTTATGAGACAAAAATGCCACCCAAGTGAATCTGGTGTAATCATCTACCATAACTAAAGCATACTTCTTCCCAGCAACAGTAAGTTGTTGAATGTGACCGAAGAGATCCATATGAATTAAATCAAGTGGAGCTTAAGTGAGAATATCTCGAGATGATTTATGTGGAACTTTTGTTTGTTTACCCTTTTGACATGCACGACAAACACCATCAATCTTAACATTGATTTTAGGAACACCTCTAACAAGTTATTTGTTAATGATTTTAGTTAGAAGGCGAAAATTGATGTGACCAAAACGCTCATGCCAAAGATGTGTAGATTCCACCTTAGTCAAATTACAACAGTTATTAAACTGAGTATCCAAAAGATAACAGTTATTTTTACCACGAGTTCCCTGAAAAATTACTTTTCCAGTCTTGTCTACAATGTCACATCCATTCATATTGAAGACAACTATATGGCCTTTGTCACAAAGTTGACTAATCGAAAGAAAGTCATATTGTTAATGTATACGACATCATGGATTTCAGGAATGCCTAGTAGTTTGATCGTCCCCTTTTTGCTTATGTGGCAACAACTTCCATCTCCGAATGTTACTGGACCTCCTTCAAAATCGTTTGAGTTCACAAACCAAGAAAGATCTCCAGTCATATGCCGTCTACATCCACTATCAAGGAACCATTGAAAGGGTGATGTTGATTTTAGAGCAAAAGCTCACATACTAACACTAATTTCCCATTTTGGTTTTCTTATTAATTTGTACACCTTTTAAGAGCAGTAAACAGTTGTTCAAGTTTCTTGTGAAGATCACTAGCAACCTTTAAACTTTTCTTAAAAGGTATACATGTATGTTGAAAATGATCATGAGAACCACAAAACATACATGTACCAACATCTCTACACTCATCTGAGAAATTCTGAGTCACATCAGGATTTATAAAGCCTAAACCTCGCTCCTGACTTACGACAATCCTTCAAGGAAGAATTAAAGTAGTTTCTCAAGTCCATAGAAGATTTTTTGACAAACTTCAAATCGTTACTCTTTGCAATATCTGCAACAAGATCAATACTAATCCGAATTTGTTCATCTAACTTCTTCTGGAGGTTAACTACCTCTTCATAGCATTCTCTATGATCAGAGTCTTTGATGTAAATTTCGCAATGAGGACCATCAATTTTCCTTATCAAACGTTGTTTCTCTCAACAAAGATTTTTGATGATTTTCTCTAGATCAAAACACTCAACCTCATCGATGGTTTATAGAACACACTCGGAGTTGGGTAGATCTAAAACTGGTGAAGCTTCAACAGAGATTGTGTTGTCCATACTCATTGGATTGCTTCAAACACATACTTATGATGTCTTAGCGTGTTTTCCTGCTCTAATACCAATTAAAAAAGCGGGGGTATAACAACCACACCCAATAATTCGTTCGACAATCTGTATGGACCAAACTCCAATATAATTCCGAGAGCACCAACTTAAAAGTGAGACTCAATTAAGAAATATATCAAAGAGATTTATTTGTATTTCCCAACACAATCAGCAAATCGAACATATAGAAATATGTGAGCCTGATTGATATGAGAAATAACTTGGACGGTACTAAAGACCAATACCCAAGTGTCAAGCAAGTTATATCCAACAACAAGGTCGGATTTATCAACTGATTGAACTACGCACAAGCTGTGATATTTCAATTATATAAACAAATATAATGCGGAAAAGAAATAATACAGACACCAAAAAAATTTGTTAACGAGGAAACCGAAAATGCAGAAAAACCCTGGGACCTAGTCCAACTTTGAACACCACACTATATTAAGCCGCTACAGACACTAGCCTACTACAAGTTAACTTCGGACTGGAATGTAGTTGAGCCCTAACCAACTCTCACACCGATTAAGGTACAGTCGCGTTCCTTACGCCTCTAGAACCACACCGGATTCTGCGCACTTGATTCCTTTAGCTGATCTCACCCATAACTAAGAGTTGCTACAACCCAAAGTCGAAGACTTATAAACAAATATGTCTCCCACATATATCTTTATTATTTATTCGGTTTTTGTTCCGTCTTTTCATAAATCAAGGTGAACAGGAACCAATTGATAATCCGATCTTATACTCTCGAAGTGCAACCTAGAAATATCAATCACCTCACAATAACCCAATTGATTAACACAAAAAGTTATTGCCGAATCACAAGAGTTTGAGACGAATAACTGTTGTGATTACTTTTTATATCTTACCTATCGGAGATAAATCTTAAAGAAGATAAAACTCAATACGATAGAACAAGCAAGATCATAATACGCAACTACAGAGAAAATAGTTGGATCTGGCTTCACGAATCCCAAATGGAGTCTTCAAGTCGTTATCCTAATATGGTTTTGGAAAAACCTAGGTTAAAGGAGAATCGACTCTAATTTGAAACTAGGACACATGAAAGTGTCAGGATTAGGTTTTCCAGTTGCTAGAGTTCTACCTTATATAGTCTTTCAAATCAGGGTTGCTTATAATCAAAGCTAAGATAGCTTAGTAACAAAGCATTCAATATTCACCGTTAGCTAAGTCTGCTTAGAATTTAAGCAATTAATCTCCACCGTTAGATGGTCTTAGCTTGTTACACACAAATGAAATATACCTTCATTTATATATGGGTAACCGTACCTAAACGTGTATATTGAATTGGCTCAATAATAGTTAACCGAAGTTAGCCATATGAACACTTTTGTCTTAATCATATTCATCTAACACTTCTAGATCAAACATGATGATCAATCAATCATAAAAGATAATCAAATGAATCTAATTGTGTTTCAAATAGATTTTTTCAATTGTTCACTATCTCATAGAAATATATATGAACAAATTGAAGCAAAATCGGATGGATTCGTAATCGTACAAAGTACTTATACGAGAATAAGTTCATGAACATTAAGCCACGGTTTGAAAAGATTGCATTTCTTAGTTCATAAATGTTTTAGGTCATGAGTATGAGAATCATACTTAACCGATTTTAGAACTTAACCACTGTGTTCGCAAACCAGGTACGTGAACAAAAGCTCCTGACCTTGGCCTGTCAAGCCGTTCGCAAACCCGGTTCGCAAACAGCCATCTCGAACCTAACTCAGGTAAAACCGTTCTCATACTAGGTACGCAAACAAGGTTCCCGGACCTGAATTATCACAATACAGTTTGCATATAAAATATACATTCCATGTTGTATCCAGACATGGTTAATTGTTCTAAACTCTCATTTCAATCATTGAAACATCCATAGAAGACGACAATGGTAATCTCACACATACCATTAGCTTCAAGTAATTTTCAAGTGATCGAATAATCAATACGAAACTTCCCAAGCTAACATCAAATGACTGTCTCACACAAATCATGTAAGATGTTCAAGGTAATTTTCACAAGATCATCTTTTGATTTAATATTTAGTTTCCAACAAATAAATTATCTCCAACTAAACTCGTCAAGAATATGATAAACATAGCTAAAGAAAAAAGCTTCCAACATATATTTCGATAAATAGATAAGCGAGATAAACTCGGTTCGAGATATCAAATGTGTATAATATAAAATTCTATATAGATATACTACTTAGTCTCATTATAAGATAAAATAGAATAGACTTCTGAGTGATAGATAAGTTTTAGTCTCCACATTCCTTTTGTTGATGAAGTTCCTCCAAGCTCTCCTCTGTAGATCTTCGTCTTCATTTGGTGAACGTCGTGAAGTCTAAGATCAACTACACATTTTATCCTAATCCGAGACAGAGCTATAAGTAGACTAGAAATCAAGTATATAGTTTTGATCAACTAAACTTGACAAACAAGCTTGAGATAACAACGCTTGTGAGTTCAAACCAGAAGTGCTCTAACAATATATATATTGAAAATTAGTTACCATTATTAATTATAAATACCCATTCATTTGATGTAGCTTCATGAATACCCTTTATACCTTCACAAGTACCCCTGGCCAATCTAGAAGAATATTATTTATGATTCCCTAAATATCCTCCATATACTAGTAAAGGGATGAATTCCAATCTTTATGTTTTAATTTCAGATATGGAAAAAAAATTCTCTTTCTTCTCTTTCCTCTTCTTTTTGCGTCACCGCCACCATTTAATTTCAGACAACTCATCACTAAATTTTGTTTTATAATAAAAGAAATGTGGGGTCTTTTTCACCGTTGTTTGTTCCGTTCAATCTTATTCTCCCCTATCAATATATATGTCTTAGAATCATATTGACGTGTTTAGTATGTATTACAGTTTATCTTACTTTTGGCACATTAGTATTATAGTTTATCTTTCATTTAGTACCATGCATACAAGTTTTTCCTGAATGTGAACTGGTTCCATATTTATGTGTTTATTAGTAAGATTACAATGATATTTTTGGTCTAAATTTGGGCTTCTTTTTTCTTTATCTTGAAATGTTATTTGCATTGGCTGAGTGACTTAGATTTCGATAGTTAAACATCGGTAGGTGTAGTATATCTATTGGGTGTGATTTTGATATGTCATTTTGCATTAACAAACCTATGGTGCAATGGTAGCCCGACTGACTCCACGTCAGATGATGTGTGTTCGACTCACGCCTGGTTCACTTATTTGTGTATACTTTTCCTTTGGAGACAACTTTTCTTAGTTGCTTCCAAATGTGGAGACAACTTATGCTAGTTTTCTCCATATGTGGCTACAACTTGAACAAGTTACCTCCAGATTTGCAGACAACTTGGGCTAGTTGGCTTCATATTTTTTTTTAGCATCTTGTTCCTATATAGTAGTTTTTTATTGCAGATAACATGGGCTAGCTGCTTCTATATATTGAAACAACTTGGTGTAGTTGTTTCAATTTTGTCCTTTAACAACTTAATATTCCAGTACATTTTTTATGAAACAACTTTGACTAGTTGCCTCCACTTTTGGGGACAACTGGGGATAGTTGCCTCAATATTTGGAGACAACTTGGGCTAGTTGGCTTCATTTTGTTTTAACAACTTGTTCTTGTACACTTTTTTGTTGGACCAACTTGTGCTAGTTGCCCCTACCTTTGAAGACAACTTTTAATATCTTCAGTAAGTTGACTCCGCATGATGGTAGTGATGGTGGTGGTGGTTACTAGTGGTGGTGGCGGCGATGGTGGTTCTTGGTAGTGGTGGTGGTGGTTCCTGGTAGTATGTGTAGTGGTGGTTGCTAGCGGCGATGGTGGTGTAAGTGGTGGTGGTGATGGTTGTTGGTGGTGGAACTGGTGGTTGTGATAGTTGGCGGTGGTCGTGGAAAGTGGTCGTAGTTTGTGGTGGTGGTGTATAGTGGTGGTTTGCAATGGCGGTGGTGGATGGTGATGGTGGGAGGTGGCGGTGGTTGGTGACGGTGGTAGGCGATGATGGTGGTTGGTGGCGGTAGTGGGCGGTGATGGTGGTGGGCAGCGGTGGTGGGCGGTTGTGGTGGTGGTTGGTGGCGGTAGTGGTTGGTGGTGGTGGTGGTTGGCGATGATGGTGGCAGTAGTGGTAGTGGTTTGCAAATGTGAAAGAGAAACGATATATAAAAAGGATATTATAGTAATGTTGTATTAAGAGGATAAGGCTTCTGAAATCTTAGGGGTATATTTTAAGTTTGAAAGGGTATTTTTCAATAGGTCTCATACTAGGGATATATAGATAATGTTCCTCCTGTAATGAAATATGTTAATTCATCACAAAGTTATGGGAGGAGGAGGGCAACTGTTCTTTGTGGCCACAATTGGTCACGAAAAAACTGAAAGAGGCTTATTACTATTCATAATTACTATGGACTTCGTACAACTTTTCTTTCCTTGTACCCTACTGTTCATAATTGTTGATTGTTATGGGCTAAAAAATTATAACACCGAAAATATTTTGAATATCTTATTGTCCAGTGTCATGTCCCCGGAATCATGACTTTCAGGAAAAATAAGTTTTTTCGTAGATAATTTACACTTTCTTTAGTGTAAGTGACACGCAGTACCTAAAGTAAATGCCCACTTATTGTATTTTAGTGACTTCACTTGACTTTAGTGATTTATTTTCTTCATCATATGTTGGAGTTTAATAAGTAAATGCAGTCAATTGCGAAAAGTAAGACATTCCTAGGTAGTACAATGGAAGATATTTTCATATTACCTCTTAACATTATTCGATAAATAGTTTTTGGACCAACGTGTTTTTCCTTTTTTTACCGACTCTTTTATTAATACTTAATATATATAACCAGAGTCGTCCCTAACATAAACAAGAAATGTGGTGTTTTTTTAGGGCTTATTGTTTTTTGTACTTACTTTATCTATATACTGGTGTAAATCAAACAATGAGGAAATTTAACAACTCATAAAAATCTTCAAAACTCCTTGCATGTTTATAACAATAAGAACGACAATTTAATCCAGGTAAAAAACTCAACAAACAAAAAGAATTCTAAAAAAACAAGATATTATTCAAATACAATTACAAGATATATATTTTGAAATGCGAAAAGCATTACATGAATCATATACATTTTATATTCTGAAATTTAAAGAAGTACCTCGTGAATCACATATGAGAAACATGAAATTTTGAGAGATTTATACTGTATAAGATGTTTGTTTTTTTTTGTTGTCCCTTGAATATGTTTGTTGCTATTAATATGAAAAACTAAGACTAATACTTGTAGTGGTACCACAAACCTAATTGATTTACATAAGACCTAGCACCTCTACCCATACCGAGTATTCCTGCAATAACATCAGGTTTTTGGGTTCTAAAACCATCACCAGAAAATTGTTTCGAAATTCTCTTTTTTAGTGCCACAACCCATGATAATATCAAAAGATTGAAGGGCATCGTTATCTGAATATACAGTAAATTTTTCTTTTGCCAAAACACCTGATGTAACTGAATCGCTTAAATATTCTTCTTCATAAACACATATGCTTTCATAACATTTACTTGGGTCGCAAAAAGGGTGGAGATCGTGACAACGAAGAGGATCGTATGTACTTGAATCTGGAGCAGGATATAAGGGTTCGTCTTGATGAAAATAAGAAACATCTTGAGTCCATATTAGATCGCTGCCAGACCAAGACCAAAAAGACCAAAACTCTATTCCAGTAGCAAGTACCAGGGAGGGTAAGAGACAATGTTAACTCCCGAAGATATAGCTAAGTTTTCCGCCGGCTCGCATAACCTGGGCAACTTGCAAGCATGCAAAGATCGCTGCCAGAATCAACCATTAAATAATAATTTTTGAAAGGTTGTGGTAAGTTATTAAAAGTACCTATTCCTACCAACGCAATATAAAATGATCCCACTTCGTAAGCCAGTGGTAAACGTGCAACATCAGGATTTATCGAGTTTGTTTTATTGAACATCTTATTTGATCCAAGATAACGTGCTCGAGCTTTCGATTGTTGGATGAGTCTCTAAAATCTTTCTTCTTGTGTTAAATGATTTCCTAGGTATAAAGGTGAGTTTTTAGACTCTCTACGAAGATCTTCATAGTAAACCCACTTTGATTAACTGCAATCATTGTGTTTAGCAGTAAAGAGGCATAGAAAATTGTTAGAAGAATACAACGGGTGAGGGCATTTTCTGATCTACCCATTTTTTATGTTTTCAAGCAATATGTAAAAATTATTTCTGGTTATTATGAATATATATATTGAAATTAGTTACCATTATTAATTATTAAAAGTACTTGAAAATATTTTCACCATTATTAAAAACATTAAAAATGTATTGCGTATGTACTATTTTTTTTTTATTTTTCGTGTTAAGGAAAAATAATTCTCATTATTTTTTTAATTTTCTTTCCAAAAAAGAAACCCATTTTATTTAATTAAATATATTCAAAAATAACTCCACGTTTCAATTTTTTGCTAACAAGAAAAAAAAAACTATTATTACTATTAACTTAGGTTTCCATAATCTAAATATATATTCAAATATTTTCCATCTGGAAAAAGGATAGATTTTCCATTGAAAGATTACTACATTTGGTAACATATGAAACTATAACATATTGGTTGTAAATATCTTTCAACTCTGAAATTTGAAACTTTTTACTCGATAAGATAATGTTCCTAATTACTCAATCTTTTTCTAGAATGCTTACTCATTCCGAGGATACTAGACTAGACAGATATAAAAATTGCTAGGTCAGCTCCTAAACTACGCTTTATATAATAATATGCAAACATTGGTACGATAATTATTTGGGCACCTCTCCTATTTGTGGGGAAGATTAAGTACTTATGCCATCCATCTTACAAAGATAAGGGGTGACCTGATTATAGGAAATGACTAAGTTACCCTTTGATTAAATAAATACTTTTATCTTAAAAGTTTTTAATTTAAGTTTTAATTATTCTAATAATTTTTTATTTTAATTTTTTTTTATAGAAACGACAAAACTTACAACTCTGAAGGAATATCTTCTGGTAAGAAATTGGTCGGAAGCCTAGCAACAAGCTGAACTCCAACACCTTTTTGGATGACTCCACCTAGCCTGTGAAAAAGAAAATTTCCAGCCCGAACATTAGCATCATGATTAACAATATAATTGCGCAAGCTCTTCAGAAAGTCTATAGTTTCATCACCCAACTATCCCAAAGTGGTGAAAGCAAGTGTCCCAAACCCATAACCTTGGGACGTGCATTTCTCTAAATACTTAGCATTCTTACGAGCGACAACAATTTTAATAGCAAGGCCCGAGGCAAAGGTACGAACTCCACCACCAGTAAAAGGCGAAACACCAGTCATATCCAAACACACATCACGTCCATTATCCCAATTATGCACAAGTATGTCAGCTGGTCTCAAAGCAGTGCCATTATTCGCAAGAAAACCCAAGTCAACCTCCTTCCTAGCTGGCACACCTGCACGATAACACATGTTTGCAATAGTATCACGCACCAAATCATGTCTGAACTTAAGCCCAACCTCATTCGTGCAATGCAGAGCATGATCACCAAAGACATCCATATCTTTTTTACAAAAAGGATAAGCACCATCTTCCTCGAAAAGAGGGACCCCAAGTCGGTATCGAGGAATTGCACCGAATTTCATAGCTCCAATATGTTGATTAAGCCCCAAAATTGTGATCGCCATCAGAAAATCCCAGGCATGTTTTGTTTGGTTGCATTGCCAGAGTACAAAATCCCGTTCCGTCAAAGCATAACTGGTGGGTATGTTCTCCTTCACATCATCAAAGTAAATTATTGCCAAAGAGTTCATGGAATGAAACAAAAATCGGTTAGGAAACAAAAATCTAGTCGAACTCGAGGTTCGGCTAGGACAAAACAAAAAAACCTTAGCCAAGCCTCAATGTTGTTTTTGATATATGACCCACTAAACTCAGCTAAAAAAGAAGAAAAAAAGTTCCGCTAGGAAGAAAGAAAGAATAAAACCTAGCCGAACCTCTATATATTTTAAATAATTAGCTGAGTTCGGCTGTGGGAAAAACTCCTAGTCGAAATTCTATGTTGGTTTTAAAAAATCAACAACCCATTGAATTTGGTTAGGAAAAAAACTAGCCGAACTCGAGGTTCGGTTATTAAAAAAATCCTAGCCGAATTTCTATGTTGTTTATATATGAAAAATATATTAAATTCGGCTAGGAAAATAAAATAAAATACCTAACTGAACTCGGCTAAGAAAAATAAAAAGCTTACCTTAGCCAAACCAAACCTAATTAATAAAAAAAATTAAAATAATTTAAGGGCATTTTGGCCATTAACCACAATATGTGGATAATGATGTGGAATTTTACTTCTTAATCTCAGCCATTAGATCTTCTTTAAATTTCAAAATCTAACGGCTCTAATCTCCCAGCGCCAAATCATTGGGCGCTTCCTTGATTCAACTTTGAATCACCATAGTGCTTGGACATTGATTCAAGCTGATGTGTTAAGCATTGAAAGTTGAATCTTGGGTATCCATAACACTAAGCCTAAGTTAGAGTCTGGTTATCAATTTTCCGAATTATTAGCGAATTATAAACAAATTTTTCCGAATTCGGATTATATACGTATATGCGTATGGGATCTTAGTTTAACAAAATTTTCAGTCTGAAGCGAATTATACGCGTATTTACGAATTAACGAACTATATTTTCAGTATAATACCTTTTCTTTTTGAAAAGGAAGGGGCAAATTTTATTAAAAAATAATAATATCGAAAAGATGAGAATTAAAAAGAAGAGAAATACAAGGATATTAGAGACTACTTATCATTGCATCCCAATTACAAATCCAAGTACTCAAAGAGAAATCCTCAAAAATCTTAGTATTCATAGCGCAATTAAATAAAGCACATTCGAGTGAAATGATAATCTGATCAAAGCATTTTTTGTTATGTCCATAAAATCTACCATTTCGCTCATTCCAAATGTTCCACCATATAGTGAAAGGCTGTGAACCATTATGTTCTTGTTTTTCCTTGAAGACCATTCCCATATATTATACTTTATGGATTCACCTAATACCCATTTAACTCCAAACTATCAAGAAATTAATATCAAACTCTCCGAGTTTTATTGCAATGGAGAAATAAATAGATATTAGTCTCTGGAGCAAAAACACACAACAAACAAGCACTGGAATTATATTGCAAGCTCTCAGCAGATAGTCAAGTGTTGGAGTTCCATTATAACAAAAAAATTATATATTAGAAATGACGACTTTATTAGAGGCACTTTAGGATTCCAGACTTGTTTGTGAGAGAAAATCAGGAAGCCATCCACATCAAGAGAAGAATTACAGTTAGTCACTGTGAAATCATCACCCAAATCCCATTTTCTGTCATCACATTGGGGGAGATAATTGTAGCTGAAATTTCACCTACGAATTGAAGCAGCCTACTTCATCTTCATTTAATCTTCTCATAAAATTGAAACTCCAAGCACCTTGTGAAGAGACCATGTCTGATACTAGAAGATTCTTAGTCCTTTAAATTATAAAAATGAGAGGAAATCTTTGTTTTAGAATGACATACGGATCCATTTATCATTCCAGAATTCAATGCTCCACCAAATATTAATAATCAAGCTTGTATGCAGTTTCACATATTCTTTGGATTTTAGAATGTTTGCGCAAAGACTATGTCCAATTGACTTAGAGCTAGAGTTAGGGAAGAAAAAATGAAAGTGACCCGTACGTATAATATTTCTCCACATCATTACCACCTAATTGTTTTCTACTAACTTTCAATCTTCCAACATCAATTTTTTTTAGAAAATGCTGATAACGTTCATTAAAATCATTAAATAACCATGAGATGATATTAAAAATCATATATTTTACGGGTTAATATTTGTCGAATTTTCGAATTCATACTTGAGACAATTCCGAATTTATGTCATGTTACATTGAGACAATCACTTTTTAAGCAAACATTTAGGCAGGCCATGGAATAGATTAAGCTTAATTTCATTTATACTTCCTCAAAGTTTGGTCATGGTCATTTCCGGACTATATATGAGAAGGCCAAGTACTTCAGACGCGTGAAGTCATAGAAGCTGATCTGATATAATGGGAAAAAAAATAGTTGTTTCATTTTTTTTAAAAAATAGTTGTTTCATTTTTTTTTTCTAAATTTAGTTTGGACCAGACTGGTTAGCTTCTTAATTAGTTTATATATGTCTTAACATGGATCTATAATGACACTTTGATTTGCTGTTTAAATTTGTCCGATCCACTTGTCGGTCCCGATCTTGATCTTTGGAAGAAGTCATAAAGAAAATCTTGTATTAGACTACCAATATATGCAGTACACTTTACTGTGATCAGCCTATCATTTACATACTACTCAAAAAAGGATTCACGGTGTCCAATCTACCGGCATTCAACCCAACATGTTATCTGTTGTAGTTCAGTTTTCGGAAGCACCATTAATGGAAGTACTAAATAAATCTTGATATTTATAAAACTTCCATCAATCATTAGGATAAGGTAACTCACCTTTGGGTCTCAGAATTTTCCGGAGACTAAGGTAACTCACCTCCCGAGAGTAGGTTCTGATCATACGCCAATTTTATTAGATTCAAACCCAGAAAAAATTAGGCTCCAGAAACCATTTAGATGTATTAGGTCTTGGTTAACTCATTCCACTTTACCTATTGTAGTTGAAGCCTCTTGGAAATTACATTCCGAAAATTCCTGAGAAAGAAATTTTTCTGGGCTCCTTAAAT
Source organism: Papaver armeniacum (assembly GCA_023531295.1). Classification (NCBI taxonomy): domain Eukaryota; kingdom Viridiplantae; phylum Streptophyta; class Magnoliopsida; order Ranunculales; family Papaveraceae; genus Papaver; species Papaver armeniacum. The sequence goes on along the minus strand of JAJJWW010007824.1, from coordinate 110,331 downwards.
TATTATCCTCCGATTTAGCCCATTGGAACTCAAATACCTTTGGGAACATCCATAAACAGATAAAGTCCCTAAACAATAAAATTGACAGTATCCATAGATCCGGAAACATTTCCAAAGACATAGTTAAATTAAAAAATCTTCAAGCGGAGCTAGGAAAATGGTACAAAATCAAAAACGACTATTATCATCAACTTTCTAGGGATAAGTTCTTCAAAGAATTTGACCAAAACACAGAATATTTCCATGCCACCGCCTCGAATAGAAAAAGAATCAATACAATAAATTCTCTTAGAGAGCCTTCTGGGCTTTGGCTTTCAGATAGAGATCAAATCAATTTGCTTCTGGTTAACCATTTCCAACAAATAGGCACTTCCCAAAGCAACTATTTTGATTTTGATTTATCCAGCATCATAAATCCCTGCATCACTGTTGAAGAAAATACTTCCTTGTCAGAAATCCCCACTAAAGAAGAGATTTGGCTCACCCTATCAATTATGAACCAATGGGGAGCCCCAGGCCCGGATGGCTTCCAACCAGGTTTTTTTAAAGCCAACTGGGACATACTGGGAAAAGATATCATTGGCTCAGTCTAAGAATTCTTTCGATCAGGCATTATCGACAAAGATTTTAATCATTCCTTCATAACCCTCATCCCAAAAATTTCCACGCCTCAAACTCCGGGAGACTTCAGACCTATTAGCCTGAGCAATACCATTTATAAAATAATCTCAAAATTTTTAGCTAATAGGTTAAAACCCATTCTCAGTAAAATAATCTCTCCCAATCAATCGGCGTTTCTCCCTGGTCGACAAATCACAGATAACATCATAATTGCTCATGAGCTTATCCACTCAATGAAAATTTCCAAGAAAAAAAAGGGCTTCCTGGCGTTAAAACTAGACCTATCAAAAGCTTTCGATAGGGTTGAATGGACTTTTATTGAGAAAGTCCTCTTAGCTTTTGGATTCTCGGAAAACTGGATAAACCTCATTTTGCAATGCATATCAACAACATCTTTTTCAATTCTTCTCAACGGTTCTCCGGGACCCACTTTCAACACTTCGAGAGGTTTAAGACAAGGTGATCCATTATCGCCGTATCTCTTCCTAATATGCATGGAAATTCTATCTAGACTCATGGAAAAATCTATTGAAGACAAGAAAATTACTGGATTTCAAATCAACAAAAATGCTCCCAATATATCCCACTTATTTTTCGCGGATGACTGCTTTTTATTTACAAAAGCGGATCTGGAGGAAGCAAAAAGTCTTTTGGAAATCTTACAATTATTTGGGAACATCACGGCCGATGGTTAATCTTCAAAAAAATCCAAATCTACTTCACCCACGAATTCATCCGAAACATGGGAAGATAATAGCAAAAATTTTAAAAGTCCCGTTGATGACCAAAAACGATAGATACCTGGGTACCCCGCTCTTCTTTGATAAGAATCGAAAAGCCAATTTTGAACCTCTACTACAACGATATTATTCTACTTTACAAGGCTGGAAATCAAAACTGTTATCTCAAGCGGGTAGGACTGTCTTGATAAAATCTATCCTTCAATCTTACCCAACCTATCAAATGCAAGTCCTTGCTTTGCCAAAAGAAACACTTGATCAACTTGACCGGATTCAAAGAAATTTCTGGTGGAAAAAGATGGGCAAAAAAGAAAAGGAGGATTTATAAAAGCTTGGAAAAGTATATGCAAGCCCATTTCCCAAGGTGGTTTAGGAATTAAAAACCCCCATCATTTCAATATAGCTCTTCTCACTAAGCTTGCTAGTAGATTGGTAACCGAACAAGACCAATTATGGGTCAAACTCCTAAAAGCAAAATATTTCTCAAACTCGCACCCTCTAGAAGATTCCAGAACCTCGAATCTGTCTTGGATTTGGACCAGCATACAAAAAGGTTTAGAGCTAATAAAAAGAAATTTTGTTTGGCAAGTCAAAAACGGAGCTTCGGTAAAAATTTGGGAAGACAGATGGATTCCTAATGCGGATATAGTCCATAAAGTCCCCAACTCTCAAGATCATACACCAACAAGAGTTCAAGAGCTAATAACGGATCAGAATAAGTGGGATCAAGATAAGCTAAACCAATTCTTTTATCCAGAGGATAGGGAAAAAATTCAAGCTATAAATCCAAGGAAGCAAGAGCAAGACATCATTAGATGGAGGCATCATCACTCAGGAAAATTCACGGCCAAGAATATTTATAACTTTCTAGCCAATCAGAATCAAGACAATAATGACAGCCTAGATTTCCCATGGAATAAGATTTGGAGAATTCAAGCAATTCCAAGAATAAGACTTTTCATCTGGAAACTATCACAAAAAGTACTTCCAACATCTGCTAGACTAGGTGCTCATAATCCAGATATCGACTCGATTTGCCAGTTATGTAACAATTAAGCGCAAGAAACGGAACTTCATCTCTTCTGCGAGTGTCCGTTTGCAAGAGCAATTTGGTTTGGTCTCTCCCTCAAATTATTTCCTGGATTAAATGGTGGATTACGGAAACTAACTTGAGCCATCTTCAGGTAAAAATTTCCACCATACTCTGGTTCATCTGGAAATATAGGTGCTCGGTAGTCTTTGAGAAAATAAACCCAGACCCAATCAATTTAATAGGGCAAATCAATAGTTTCTTACAATCCTCCCCTTCAAATACCCTTCAAGGTGATATGAAAACTCAAAAGAAAATCGCAACCAACTACTCTTGGTCCAACATAAACTCAGATTGGATAATTTTCATTGATGCTTCCTTTAAGAAAGAGGATTTGTCGATGGGATACGCTTTCATTCTATATTCGACGAGATGAAGAGACTTTCATGCACCTATCTGCCCGGGTTCGGAGTGGGCTACGTCGGCTTTCCACGCAAGCAAAATCTCTATTAAAGCGATTACGTGGTTAAAAGAGAATATTTTATCAAGCGTTTTCATAGTAACTGACTGCAAAGCGTTGGCAGACAATATAAATCAGGTAAGCACAGATTATTCGTGGACAGCGGAAAACACCTTGCAAGAAATAAGGATAATATTGGGCGGTCTACCTCAAGCTAAAGTGAAATATATCAATAGGAAGAATAACTCAGTTGCGGACTACATTGCCAAGGAGGCAAGGATTAAAAAGCTACAACACATGTCAGATAACCTGCACCAAAAAGTTCATAAGTCTAGCATAGATTCTAATGTTTTTGATAAAAATGATCTTGTAAATCTTTTGTATTATATTTGCTAGTTAATATATGATCTTTTCACATCAAAAAAAAAAAGAGTTCAACCTTATGAGGATAATATCCATAAAAAGCAAAAAGAAAACAACATACACAAGTTTCAAAGAGAACATTAGAAGAAAAGAAAAAAAAACTATTGTCATCCTTGTTCAGCAACATATACAAGTTGAAAACGGGTAGCTAGTTCGGCTGGTCATCCATGTTCCTTAAAGGTTTGATGTGTTTCAGAAAGTCTCAGGTTCGAGTCCCAAATGACGCAATACCGCAGAATATCATGGAAGGTAGAGTTAGCTTGCTCTCCTTGTGACATAATCCCCTATCTGTTTCGGCTCTCTTGGCGGGTTCCTCATGAGGCTTATTGATAGTATGGCAATGGTAGGTTAGTCCGGTAACTTGTTCAACTAATGTAGTAGTACACTTTTCGAGGTCAGCATAGTAGGCTAATTCCTGATAATAATACTCTTTATCCGATAATACAAGGCAATTTTTGAGTCAGTTGACTGAGTCAGATTCAAATGCGACGAGTCAGGTGGTTCCAAACTTCCAGACATCCAGTAAAGTAAACTCTACATTTTCATCTTCTTCTTCTTATTCCTCTTTCAGATCTTATTGTATTTATTATTTTTGTTAACTGTGTGAAGTATTTCAGATGTTCCAAGTTAAAAATCTAGGATAGTGTGGAAACAACGAACTGAAGACATTTATTTCTCTGATTTTCTTTGTGAGGGGGAGGTTGTAACACGGATTTGATCAATTTCATTATTGAATTGGAGCTCAGATCTTCTCTGGGTTTTAATCAGGAATGATACTTCAATTATCCATATTGAATTCAAGGAGAAGTTGAACTGTCTAATTTATTATTTTTTAGATAGTTGTTAAAATTATGTTTTGGAGAGACCGAGAAAGGGAAAACAACGAGTCTAATGGAGGTCCTCCTTGTGGGCAGATCAGAGTACTTGTAGTTGGAGATTCAGGTATCTATCTATTTATTACTTTGATTATTCCCCTTTTCAGGGATTTTGAGGTGTTTATCCATATTCCATATTTGAGTTAGATTTGGAATCCCTTAAAATCACCTTACATTATTTGAACCATTGATTGACACATTACAATGAAAGATGTTAAGCGACATCATTTAGGATATAGTTTTCTACCTCAAAACACTATGTGCTAGTACTCTTTATGGTCACATTGCTTAATATTATCTGCATGTCAGTGTGAAGAAGAGTATTAGCATCTTCTTAGATATGTGGAATTGTAGGAAACAACCTCTGGCAATGTGCTTTGTTACTTCAAGTACCCATTGTTCTGTCTGGATAACAAAGAATCTTTAGATCTATCCGGCATACAATCAAATCCGGTGTTGTGCTTGTGTGCTTGGTATATTTCTCTTGTTTAGAAAGTATGACACATTTCGCTAGTTCTACCTTCATGTATGCTTTAACTTCTTTACTCTCTTGAACTTTGTTTCTGAGTATCATTCTGTTAGCAGGTGTGGGAAAATCATCACTAGTTCAGCTCATTGTTAATGGTTCGTCTATTGCTCGTCCTTCTCAAACAGTGGGATGTTCAGTAAGTGTGAAGGTAAGGTCGATGTAGATTTTCTTCAAGGCATTTTGAAGCTGCTAATACTTGAAGCTATTCATCGACATTTTACTTACTTTTAACATCCAGCATACAACTTATGGAAGCTCTGGTAGCTCTTCTAATAGCATTAAAGGTGATTCAGAAAGGGACTTCTTTGTTGAATTGTGGGATATCTCAGGGCACGAGCGATACAAAGATTGCCGATCTCTTTTCTATTCGCAGATTAATGGTGAGGAACGATTTCTAGTTGTTTAAGTTTCTTTAAGGCCTAAAACACTACATCATAAATTACCAAGAAGAACATGTAGTATTGTCAGGTGTTCCTAGAGCTGATTTCAAGTGGACAGTTACATTGTCAGATCACATCACTGTAGAACATGTAACTCCCCGAGCAGTATTTGTAAAGAATGGTGGGAAAGATGTTTGATTCTTTTTCAAGTCGGCTTCTATAATTTTGTAATGGTGTAATGCCCGTAAACCTACTGAAATATGGCATTTTCATTTTTCTTTTGACTTATATACAGGTGTTATATTCGTCTACGATCTCTCCCAACCAAGGACAAAAAAGAGTTTGCAGAAGTGGGCGGTTGAAATCTCAGCAAATGGATCGTTCTCAGCTCCTTTAGGATCTGGAGGTCCTGGTGGCCTACCTGTACCATACATTGTTATTGGCAACAAAGCAGATGTTGCAGCAAAAGAGGGCCCACGAGGAAGCAGTGGAAATCTTGTCGACGCTGCTCGCCAGTGGGTGGAAAAACAAGGTTTACTCCCATCTAGCGACGAACTTCCACTGACTGAGAGCTTTCCAGGCAGTGGAGCGCTTCTTGCTGTAAGAAATCCAAAAATTAAGAATGTTTAGCTTCTATTCGTAAAATATAATTGGAGTTTCAGTTTTTAAACAGCTGCGCTAGAATTAGCATGTTACAGCAAATTAAAGATGAACTTTATGAAATGCTTAAAATAAATCAAATCTTATATCTTCTTAATTATTAGTTGTGCTTTTGTTTATAGATTCAGCTTCACTTGGAGTCCCCCTTTAACTTTTGGTGTATCTTTGCAGGCGGCTAAAGAAGCAAGATTTGACAAGGAAGCTGTGACAAAATTCTTTCGCATGGTCAGTATATTGGTGTTTCATTAGTTTACACTATAAAACTAGTACTATTATTGTCTTGGTAAACAGTAACTTGACGACTAACATATCTGGAACTCTTTTGCAGTTGATCAGGAGAAGATATTTCTCCGAAGAATTACCTGCATCAAATCCATGGTCTGTTAGTCCATCTCAGAGACGTGTTCACCATCCAGGAGATAGTTTGAGCGATGATGATCATTATCGCAAAGCTCAAAAGTAAACTCTTGCTACTGAACCATCATGATTGTGTCTATTAATAAATTGGTCAAAAATTATATAACCTTGTTTTTAACACACTTATGATTCTGACCGCACTCCCTCTCTCACTCTCTTCCTTGGACTCACAAAACAATCCTTTTCAATATTTTTGATACACTGCTAAATTTTCTTTATAAAACTACGGCTGCCAGCTTTCCGGCACTTTTTCATGTTCAGGTGCTTATTTATTTCATCTGCAGAAAGAATGTGGACGAGGCTCCTTATAACTTTCTTTTTCTTCTCTCCTGTCTACAGTTTAAGTGGTGATCCATACAAGTATAACATGCTTCCTCCCCTTCCAGCTCAACGGAACCTGACACCACCTCCGACGCTTTATCCCCAACAACCTGTGTCTGTTTCTGACAACTATCACCTCCCAAGATTTGCCATGTCAGCTGGGTCTCAAGAGGTTGGTAACACAAGGTCCAAGAGAATGGATATTAATGTATAATTTGTTTGACCTGTATGAACTTCTCCTGTAAGTTGCATCACTGATTTGGATGTCGAAATCTGCATCATTGTTGTGGGTTTTTTTCTGTATCTCATCATTAGGTTTACAGAATGCTCGAATGTATATGGATAGATGATTTGTCAGTTTTCATACAAATATTGAATTTTATTCTGCAATGCTTTTATTTCCATTCTTTGGTAAAGGAAGTCTCCTAACATTGATATCTTTTACTACTTGCAAGTAAAGTTAAATTGTGGACTGTTATATGACAAGTGTACTGTATATATCCCCATTCCACGATCAAGAAAAATATTAGAGCACGAGTATCCCAGTAATTTATTGGGATGATTTTGCGTTACATAAAGTATTTTGGTCTAGTGAACTGAAAGAACCCTGTTTTAGGGCATACATGAAAATTTCAGGGCGTACAAACCAATAATCCCGTCTTTTTTTTATAATCTTTTTTTTTTATAATCAATAATCCCATTTAGGATGACCTTATAAGGAATATCTAGTGGGTAGTTCAATCACCTATATATCCTCAAATTGTTTAAATTATTAATCTACCCTTATCCTTAATATAAAAACCTAAAATCAGTTTTAGAAAAATCAAAATCAATTTATATCAAAACCTTTCTTTTTCCTCCTTCCCTCTAGCCAAACATTCCCGAAGAATTATTTTTTTCCATCGACGTGATTAATCGTCGATTCGTTAAAATTTGATTGTCGATTAAATTCAACTACATAATGGTTCCTACAAAGGAAAAAGCAACGAGTAGGCGTTCAAAAGCGTCTTCTAATCCATCAATTGAAGAAAAAGAACCAATTGAAGATGAAGGTGTAGAAACACAAATCGAACCAGAAAATCAACCAATTGAAGCACCAACTCCTGAAATGAGAATAAGAAAGTAACTTCTGCAAACCCATCTCTTTATTTGTTGTTTTTCATCGATTGAATAGGTTTAATTTCTGAAAAAACTAGGGTTTTTGACGGTTACAATATAGGGTTCGGCTCAAATTTGAGTTGCGTTTTGAGCCGAACTGTTCTTAATAATTTCAACCTGAAAGTGTATAAGAACAGTTCGGATTAAAAATTCATATGTATTTTACGCCGAACCTTGTGACAGTTAAGATGTGCATTTGTTGTTCGGATTATTCGATGGTTTTATTTTTGAGCCAAACATGGTTCGTCTAGTTTACTACTCGTATATTAGGTTAATATACCAATTATAAGCCGAACCACTCATTGTGATTGCAAGGAAAATGATATTTGTTGGGTTCGGCTCGTTATTGTTTTTTCGGGGTAGTCGAACAACTCACTGTGATTCCAAGGAAAATGAGATTTATTGGGTTCGGCTCATTATGGGTTTTTCGGGCTAGCCGAACCTTACGATTTGCTATCTCTTACGGTCCTAATCTTGAGTTATAGAATTGGGCTAATGTTTTAATATATCGACATATAATAACTTTGTTTAGTGTTGTGTATTTTCTTCATATTTTTTGGTCGATAAATTCCAAAATCGCACGACAAACATGAAGAAAATGCACGACACTAAACAAACAGTAGTACATTTCAATCGATATATCTTACAACCCTAGACTAGAGTTAATTCACCATTTTTCTATTTTTTTCAATGTATTTATCAAGTTTTATTCTTTTTTTTAGGAATAATGAAGTTAAAAAGAGGAAGAAGATGGAGGTTACGCTTTCTAATTCTAAGACTCCCGATCCTCGAGGAGGAGGTCACAAAAAATTGGGAGCAAGAGGCAGAGGAACTGACAAAGACGTCGTGTTAGAAATTGATGAACCACTACCAGAGATACAAAGAGAAGTAGAAGGAAGAGATGGTGATGGTGGTGATGAATAAAAAGGTGATGATAACGATGAACCTCAACATCAACCTCACAAAGAGAAGAAGCTTGCTGAACCATAGGTTACAGGTTTGCACATTCCTCATAAGGATAACGTAATCCGAGCTTGAGATGCATGATGGTTTGCCCCATGGTCTCTTGATCACAACGATGCAGTCTGAATATTGAGACACCGGAGGGTAGCGTAATGGAAATTGTCTGAAGAGGTTCCCGAGGTGGTTGCTTACGTATAATTATATGCTTTATGGCATGTGATTGAACATGGACATAAGGAATGTGACAGAGTAACTATCTTCGCCTCCGGCAAACGATTTTGTCCAGAGACTTATACATTTCAGTTACCCATTGGGGAGATGACAATCACTCCTGATGACGCGAACAAGATTAGATGGCTTAAAGTGAGGGGTAAAAGCGTGGCTGCTGACTATTATGATATAAGTTGGGAGGAGATATATAAGTTGTACAAGAAATGTCTTGGTTGGGGTGATTACCAGACTGAACTCGAGTTTTGTCATGCCGCTAAGGATGTTAATTCTGTTACGGAGAATAGTGCGAGAAATAAGAAGCTTAAGAAGGTGAAGCTTACTAACTTGAAAAAGGAATTTGAGAACACAAGGAGAAAGTAAAGAATAGGGAGTTGGTAATGGACGATATCAAAGTGAAGCGAACCGGAACTTCCTACAAGCTTTATACTCTTGGCATATATATCTTCCCCGACCTTACTGGAAACAAGGTGAATGCCAATTATCTAATATTGGAAAAGGATCTTGATACCGTTAACAAGTGCGCTTGGGGAACCACTTCACTAGCTTACCTTCTCGAACAACTTGCGACCGCCTCTAGGTTGACAAGTACAAACATTCGAGGGAACTTCACCTTGCTTCAGGTAATTCTCGACAATCCAATATTATTATTTTTTGTTCATAAAATTACACAATGCATATTTTCTCTTGCATTAGTAAAGGTTCGGCTAATTGATGATAGCCTTTTTAAGCCGAACTCTCCTCTGAGACTTCAACTTTGATGAGTTCGGCTTGTTGGTGATATCAATTTCAAGCCGAACACTCTACTGAGAGATCAAATTTGATAGGTTTGGCTTATTTATGATATCCTTTTCAGACGAACCTTATATGTTCCAGATTGACTTTCCTTTTCATCTTGTCACTTCATTTCCTATTTTAATTTTGGATGTAGGTGTGGGAATATGACCATTTCTTGATTTTGGAATTGGCCAAACAACTTGAAAATGATGTAGATTGGGTTGATACACTTCCAACACCAGCACGGTACAAGTTTGACGAAGAGATGAAAAGGAATAAAGAGCAATTGGTGGCAAAGTTGAGAGAGAAGTTAGACTCTTTGGAGGTCAATGACACCGATTTTGATCCATATTCGAAGCCGGATGAAGTCTTTGAAGAAGATGAAGTTGTTAAAAATGAAGATATGCCGGTGGGTATGTACTATGGACCATTGTTTCATCCCAATGGTTGTGTAATATATGATCCTCGGCGAGTACTCTGTCAATTAGGAACCATCTAAAAGGTCCCCTTATTTGACGAGAAATTCAAGTTGATGCCAAAGGGTGGTAACGGAACTAAGAGCACCACTTCTTTGTGGTCTCCAAAGTATGAACCCGAACGTAGCATTGAGCATTGTAAGAAATTAGAAGACAACAAATTAGATATGGTTGTTTTAGAACTTTTGCATGATGATCATCGTGAAGTTGACCCGGGTTACATGTATTGGTACAACCAAGTTTCTCACCCCTTGATTATCAATAATAAAAGTCAGAAGATAGTTGATACGTCGGAGGCGAAGGAAGTGGCCACCATCATCTCCAAAAAGTATACTCATGAAGAACTATCGGACGCTTTCAAGATAATGGTAATAATTGCATCATGTTTTATTAAGTACACTTTTATCTTGGTTTCTGAACCTTGACTTTTATGTTTTATTCATGTTATCGACAACTTGACTTTTATGTTTTAATCGTGTTATGGATACCTTGAATTTTCGGTTTTAATCGTGCTATAAAGAAGTTCAATGTTTGGATTAATCAGGTTCGGCTGGTTCCATAAATCTCCATATATGTCGAACCTGGCAAAACTATTATCTGGAATTTTTCAGGTTCGGTTTGTCCTGTAACTATCCATACAAGCCGAACCTGACAAGTTTTAGACAATTGAATTTTACCAGGTTCGGCTGGTTCTGTAATTTTCAGTATGAGCCGAACCTTCATATTTACAAATGAAATTTCCTCAACAACTAGGGTTTTTTTTTAAAAAAAAAAATTGATCCGTTGGGGAATTTCTAACATATACAAAACCCTTTCTAGCCTTGCTATCGTCGGTTCCACTTCGCTCACAAATCATTTCAAACCGATCTCGTCTGCTTTGTTGTCCACAAACTAGTACACAATTTATTTTCATTGTGTGTTCCTCAGCCCAAGCCTGTGCTTCGGGTTTACTTTTCCATGTCCACGTTCATTCAACCACAAATAATTAGTAAGAAAAACTTCGGAATATTCCGACAACATCAAGGTAAACACCAAATTCTTACATACCAAATCCTTTTGGAAGTGATCCTTAGTATCTTCGTGAATTACGTCTACGGGATCAGGTTGATTGTCCATTGGTACAGGTTCACCAAGAACGATCTACAAGAATATCACAAGGTTAGATACTACGAAGTAAAATTAATGATTAGGTTCGGCTTAGATACTAATTAACCAACAAGCCGAACCTAATACTTTTAAAAGGTTGGACACTTACGATATTCACAATATGTGCCGAATCATTAACAAATTCTGACCCCAACAATTCTCAGGAATATTAATGATAATGTTCGGCATGTATACTAATCAAGTAGCAAGCCGAACCAAGTATTTCGAATGGTTCGGCTCTTACGATATTCACTAAATAAGCCGAACCATTAACAAGTTTTTTTACAACAACTCTCGAGAATAGGTTAGGCATGTTATGAAACTTTCAAATAAGCCAAACTAGGATCTAGCAAATAGGCGTGAAGTTATAAAATACAGGTTCGGTTGCTAACTTTAAAACATCACAGCTAGCCGAACTGTTCATCATTTGTACTGAACCATGTGGGTTCGGCTGCTAATTATAAGCCGAACATATACCTGGTTCGCCGAACCATGGTAAAAAAAGATAAACTTTTGATGATTTCAACCTACAAAAATGAAATTAAACATAAGATTGAAGTATACATGTGTATTAGAAGCATTGGGTTCCTCATATATGTATTCATCATCTGGATTTGGCTCATAAAAATCATCATAATGGGTTTGGGTTTGAGTTTGAGCTTGAGCTTGACTTTGAGTTTGGGTAAAATCATTCTCATAATCTAAGAAATCAGCCATTTCCGGATCATTCTTGTAGTTGATGTGTATTTTCTTAGCTTTTCAAGTTTAACAATCTCCCTCCTCATCCATTTTGATTACTTGAATCAAAATACAAGTTTTTTCCTCACTTCCCCTCCTCCTTCTCAATAAAACCTAACTTTTTTTCTTCCCAAAAATATATCATCAACACAAACTTTTATAGCTTTATTATTTAATCACTAATCATTAACATTAATTATTAATCAAGATTATTAATAACTAATCATTATTATCGAGGGTTTGCTCTAATTAAAATTAATCATTATGAGTGTTTTATTAATTAATGTCTCATTAATCTCTCATAATTAATTATTAAATTTTCATTATTAAAGTCCTCTTAATTAATCTAATAAATGTGTATTTTTTATATTAATAAATAAGTTTAATAAATATTATGTCAATAGAAATTAGTGGTTAGTAGTGGAAGAAGTAGTGGTTGGTTGTTTACATTATTATTGTATCATCAAACATGATACGATAATGGAACGGGAATAATGTTTTTATTCAGTTTTAGAAAGCATGGACAACTTAGCTTAGGTAAAGGACGGTGAGGATTTAGTTTTAGAAAAGCGAAATCTATGGCTATGGTTGTTTACATCATTATTGTATCATTAATTTCTCATAATAAATATTTTATTACTTTTACATCATAAATATCTTATACAAATATCTTCATAAATATCTTATACAAATTTCTTCATAAATAAACTTTCATTAAATATTTTATTAATCTTTGATTATAAATATCTTCTTACATCATAAATATCTTATAATTATCTTCCATTAAATATTTTATTAATCTTTCAATATAAAATCTTGATAAAAATATACTTTCATAATTAAATATTTTATTAATAATTTCTTATAAATTTTTATGATTATCTTAATAAATACTTTCATTAAGTAAATAATAAATTGTACAGGCTGACCGCAATTTTCCTTAAAAACAACCCGAGAAAAATTCAACGATGATTGAGTAATGGATCTACTAAAAAACGACAAGGATTAAAATTGACATAATTTTTTTATGATCCTCATACTGATTGGATATTAATCATGTTAATCGAAAATTGAAACACACTTACATTGACAAAAATACCTCAAATTGGTTGAAATGTAAGGTAATTATCTAATTTAATGTACTGTTTTCTATTCCGAATGCCTTACCTACTCCACCACGCTTATGTAACTTCCACACCTAATAATCATAATTGATATTTATATGACCATTTGGATTTTGAAACGAAAACATGCAGACACATCATGGCTACCTAGTGACTTTCCATTATCCATATTAATGTTAAAATGTGTATTTTAAAAGGGTGGAAAGGTTGAGATACCACATGCGACGGATAAGTTTACCACATATTTAAAAATTTCAATATGGCAGCACAGATAAACTGCAGCATAGCAAAACTCATCATGTTCTATCACAAGAAACAATCACCAGGAATAGCACAACTACTAGGTATAACGATTGATCCAAAAAAATTACATTTGAGGATATTTTTACTAAATCTTAATCTTCCAAGTGTAACCAAACAAAATCACTCGATATGGAACCTCATGTCTCATTTGCATGGACAAGCTCCAATGAATCGAACAACAACATCAACGTGACTACCATTCAACCATTCAACATTTGAACGAAAACACAAGATGTCAATAGCTATGCTATGTGAGATGACAATGAATTCTGAGATTGAGGTATGAACTAATCTATTAATCTATTAGACGACTCCAAAAATTTGACGTGATGTTATTACAGGAAGGAGATATATTGACTATCAAGCGCCAAATAACTCGCCCATGAGATGATTGATCTTTGCATGTACTTTGTCATGAATGCAACAAGGAATAAGAGGAAACTAGCAACGGGAGGCGTTATAAGAGTGCTTCAAATACATTAGATTAATCCAATGTAATATTTACGTTCTTTTACTTTTGTACAGTCTGTTTATTAAAAAAATAGAACATTACATAATATAAACATAAAGGAATTGTTGTACTAATCAACACTTGGACATATTGCGTTTAACAATGATGTTTACTGATGGGCCAGAATCAGCGATATTCCAAGCGAAAGAAAATGCGATAGAGGAATTATTGGGACATAAGGCGGATTACTTGATGCGGGTGAAAGAGGCATAAGTAATTCGATTGTAAAATCACATAAACTCTACTGTCGAGCGTACTAGCGTAGATAAATGGAGAAAGTAAAGAGGCAACATAAACCTATAGTAACACAATGATGTAAAGTTGGTAGGGAAAAATAAATTCGATCATTAAAATAGAGCTTCATGAAAAAGTTTCAAACATTTTTGTTTCTAAATCACTTGCACGCCATGAGACTGGAAGAGGCCTATCCTGAAAAATACTATCTTAGAAAACCACAATTCAAAATACCGTGTTTGCATAATTTATTTTGAAATTATTTTAGATACTCAGCATAAAAAATGACAAATTTTGGTTTAAATGGTAAGGGTGCTACTTAAAACATATTAATGTGAAACAGGAGAAGGGAGTTCAACATATGTTCATGGTTATTTACGGAGTCCTACATCGCCAGATTGTATTCCAGGTGCAGCTAGAAGAGTGCCAAGAATTTTAAAGTTACAAAAGCATTCGTTAAAAGGAACTGATGGGCACAATAATTGTTGAGGATTTAATGGAAGAGGTTCTCATATATACTACACCCTCTAAAACATACTGGGTACACATTTTTAAACACTTTTCAAACATTTCCATCTAATGAGTGTTATAAAAATTGCAGGAACAGCATGGTACGTTGGAGAGTTTGAATCACCCATTTGATGTCAAAAAATACTATTTGGATGTCAAAAAATCATATTCTCCACCTATTTGGAGGATCGGCAACATGAAAATAACGGATGAGTCGGCTGGAATGAAATGTTTGAAAGATGTAATGGAGAAGTGCTATGAAAGTGGAGCATGGGGAGACTTCTATAAACGATATCGATTAGTTGATTTCAATGAGAAGGGAGCTCCTGACAAAATATTTCCTAAAAATATTTAAACTTCCATGTTTATGTAGAGCATTAGCTCATTATAAACAATGAACCTAAATAAAACAGTGTCACGCAGTTAAGATTATATCTTTCGTTTACTATTTTTTCCGTTTAGAACTGACGAATGCCTTGCGTCCGTATTGGTACGTAAAGAGTCTGCAATTTCTTTCTCTCAAAAAATACATACCGCAGCTGCTGCTCGACCATAAAAAGCCATGCAATGGTTATGCCAAACGGCTACCAAAGAGGGTAACGATTATGGACCAAGGACACTTATTGTCAGGTGTGGCCATAAGTTTTGAGGACACAATATTTCAAAGATGAACAGATTGTATGAACGACTTGGAAAGGTGGAGAATGGTCTTACCAATTTTTGCGAATCGTGAAATATATTTCCATAACTAAAAATATTTCAATACTAAATTT
The DNA here is from genome assembly GCA_023531295.1 of Papaver armeniacum. Lineage (NCBI taxonomy): Eukaryota > Viridiplantae > Streptophyta > Magnoliopsida > Ranunculales > Papaveraceae > Papaver > Papaver armeniacum. Next base: position 94,934 of record JAJJWW010007824.1, on the reverse strand, counting down.
TTTACAAAATATATTTTCATGTGTAGAAAAATACCGAGAATATATTTCCCATAATTTCGTGGAAATACATATTCCTTGATTGTGTTGGTATTTATTGCATTTGGCGGGAATATATTGGGAGACTCATAAAACCTATAAATACATTTACAGTATTAATAATAAAAAATATATGTTGCAGGTATATTAAACCGGATATGGGGACAATAATCACGGAGGTGTAACTGATATTCTAGCGTAATGACAATTAAAACTGCTTTACAATTTGCTAACTATATAAACGCCGAATGTTAGCTGCACTGACTATCAAATCTCTTGGACCAAATCTGGGAATAACAAAGAGTGTTCTCAAGGCATGAGGTATTGTGAATTATTTAAATAACTTATAACGAAAATAATATTATTGAATTAATGTGGCTAATGTTTTTCTTTTTTGGGGAAATTATGATGATACAAGTAGGATTTATTGGTTCTTTCTTTTTTTTAGTCATTATTAGGTTCATATTTCACTGACGAATGATGGAATACGTTGTTACAAACATCAAACCAATTTGATGTGGTTGTGCATCACTATGATATCTTCGATTATCGTCAATTACGATCAAGTCCAAAATTTCTCTTCAAACAGGTTTGGACTTGATACCATCGATGATAACGTTAACGTAAGTGTTTATATACAGAACACGGACATAGGAGGCAAAAGTGTTATATGTATTTTTTCTTGCAGACAACTTACACGAGAAATAAATAAATTCTGAATAAATATCGCTAAGGTCTTTCTATAAATAATCTTGGGATTTTTTTTACGATACAAGCAGGGTTTTTTGTTTCCTTTCTATTTTTGGTTAATAGGTTCATATTTCACTGGCGGATGATGTTCATATTTCATCTTTGGCGGATAATGGCATACATTGTGACAAACATCAAACCAATTTGGTGTGGTCGTGCATCACCATGATATCTTTTCTATTATCATCGATTAAGATCAAGTCCAAACTGTCTCTTCAAACAACTTTAACTTGATACTATCGATGATAAATGTAAGGGTTCATATACAGAAGTATGGGTTGGAAATATCTTCGCAGGGATTGAAGATCAGGAATAGAATAGCAACGACAATATGATTTCGAAAACACAACAAACTATATTTATAATATTCACAAAAAAAATAAAATATTATATATATATATATATATTTGTAATATATATTTTTTGGAATTGGTTGAAGAGAATAAAAACCTTAGTTGTTTACCGAGAAGATGAAATTTGAGCAAATCTACGTGAGAGTATAAAGCACAGTTTGACTAACTTTGCCTATGTAAGTGGTGGTCCAGATTTGTCTAGAGAGAAGATAAATCTACGGTTGTAGTTCTCCTAACCACACCCTCATCTCGCACGTGTAAGTGGTGGCCAAGATTTCATCTCCCAATTGATAAATCTATGGCTGTAATTTCTCCCATAAAACTAACATTTAATGACCCATTAATGGAAATCTAATATAATAAATATAGTAAATGATTAATATAATAAATACCTAACTAATTAGTGTTTCACACTAATTGATGATAATCTAAGAGTATAAAGCACAGTTTGGCTAACTTTGCCTATGTAAGTGGTGGTTCATATTTGTCCTCGCAAGAGATAAATCTATGGATGTAATCGTTTGTCATAAGTGATGGTTGTGATTGGGATTAGAAATGCATCTAACGGACAAAATTTATCATGTCATTAAGGTTCCATAATTCTTCATAATAAATAGCCTATTAATTTGCCATGATAATATTTTATTAAATGTCAAATTAAAAATGATAATATATAAATTATCCTACTATTGATGATAATTAATATATTTTTATTTGCTAATACTTAGGATTAGTTTGGTATTGTTGCGAGCTTTATAAAAGTGCTTTTCTGATGTACGTTACTGTGCCGATCTATGTAAAAAAAGCAATTGAATGATTGCCATGCCGAGCTCTGTAAAAAAAAAGCAATTGAATGGTTGCAAATTATAAACTAAAGCTAAAAATATTTTAAAAAGCGATCAAATTGTGTCTGGGAAAATATCAGGTCCATCTATAGTTAGTGAGAAAATGAAAAAGTAGACATATCTCTGAAAATTGTTTATTCTATTTCATTGTGCATAAAAATAAGTAAATTTTCTACTATTAGGGTACATATATGTAATATTAAATTTACTAATTAGTATTATTACTCAAAAATATTATTTTCTTAACCACTTTTTAAAAATCAAAAATTTCTTAATATTTATTGTTGATAATAAAAGTTTGTTTCAGTGATACGGTATAACATAAAATGTAGTTTGAAAATAAAAAATAACTATCTTTTAAAGAATAAAATATAGCGAATAAAAGTTGGTGATCATATATAGATTCAAGGATAATTTAATCGGTTATAAAAAAAAAGATGGGATAGAATTGGAAAATAAAATATGAAATTAGGGTGAACTATAGTATTCGACTTTGAAACTTTTAAAAGCTCATTCTCCCCCACTTTCAAAATTGATAGATTTTGGAAGTGTTTTGCATAAAAAACACTTTATGAAATCTTTACCAAACACTAAGATGAAAAAATATTGCTATAAACATGTTTTCAAAGTACTTTTTTTTTTTTGGAAGAAAAAAAGCAGTACCAAACTTAGTTAGATTGGCTAACAATTATATAAGTGGACCATAGTGACGGTGGCAAGTATTGGTGCCCAGTGAGTAATTTCGCATCGTCTCACGTATTTCTTGATCAATGGTTTAACGTTATTTTTAATCAATGATGATGGATACAATAATTTATTGTTATTAGGTTAAGTACTTAACGATTTGACTTACTAACTAATCACGGTTTTATTATTTTTATGCAAAGAATAACCTTACATTTCGAAGCGTAATGTCGTAGAATGTAATGGCCTGACCATCAACCGATAATATCCTCACTTAGCCACCGCGGTCATCTGACAATATTGAGTTTTTAATGGTCACCGCTGTGGTCATCCAACAGCAGCTTCTCAGGAGGTTACCCATCCCAGTTTTACTCAATACCGAGCATGCTTAACTATAGAGATTTTTCGCCAACTATGAATCCAATTATGCTGAAAAGGTCTCGGTGTTAGGAAAGGACGAACCATTACCTATATGCCATTTGACGAATCCTACATGCCGAATCGGAGTACTATAATACCACCAACTTAATTTGGAGCCGTCATCGGCTCTGGAATATGTTCAATCCTATACTTAGCATTTTTCTCACTCATGAGACCCTTTCCTGACACAATCCGTCAAGCATACTCTTTCACCCTCGACAGGTAACCCGTGGTCAACGCTAATACCATTTGTAAGGACCTAATCCTCCGCCAATATTGTCCCCACTTAGTCACTGCGGTTATTCGACAATATGGGATTTTTAACTGACACTGATGCGATCATCCATCAACAGTTTTCTGGGAGGTAGCCCATCCCTAGATTACTCTCTCCCGAGAACGCGTAAATTCAGTGATTTTTACCAACTCTGGATCCAACTAAGTTGAAGATGCCACAATGTTACGAAAGGACAAACCATTACCAATATTATATTCGATGAACTCTTCCTGCCGAATTGAATAAAGTACATAATATATATGGGAATTTTGAAAAAATAAAACTACATCGTATGTGAGTAAAATGGTTGCCAACGGGAATGAATTAACATTTTAAAGTATAATGGCTTACGTGAATGAATTATCTTTTCATTATGTCACTGAAATAGTAAGAACATAGAATACGATATGTATTGTTGAGTCAATTATGAGTTTTACTCTTTTCAAACTATTCTTAAAGGGGAAAAAAGCAACAAGGATCCGAACACTGTTAATATCTACACAATTATTCTTGAGAAAAATGAGTTCGAGTGCTGTAATTATGATATGCTTACATACTTTAATGTTTTGGTTCCGCTTGGTTGTTGGAGTATGTGGTGCGATAAACCACATATGTATAGCTAGGGATAGTACCTCATGGAATAAAGAGGAATACATGTGGAGCTTAATAAGCTTGGGCATCTCCATACATAGAACCGAGGCCTTTTAGTTAAAAACCCCACACCTCTTATCCCAAGGTGCGTCAAGTGGGGTTCGGGGTTATGTGGTTGGGTGAGTAGTGTCCGATGGTCCATGAAGATCCTAACAATTGGTATCAGAGCCCATGGTTGGGTCTACTGTCCGAATGTAGAAGTGGTTGTGGATGTCACCCGGTTTAGGGCGCAAGTAGAATCAGACTCAAGGTGGAGCAGACAAGGCCCAAAGTTGAACTGGCGCTCAAGGTGGAGTTATTGTCTTACCCATTAACTTAGGTGGAGTAGGGTTCTAGATCGGTAAGGCAATGCTCAAGGTTGAACTGCCGCTCGAGGTGGAGTTAGTGACTCACACATTAAATCTCAAGTGGAGCAGGGTTCTAGGTGGCCAAGTAAATGCTCAAGGTGGAGTTAATGCTTGCCTTCTCATTAACTCAAGGTGGAGTAGGATTCTAGGGAGCGTAGTGACAATAATCATGATCGATGGGTAACATATACAGATGGTAATCATATGGTGGAGTATGATTGGACTGGTGAAGTGGTTTAATCTCTCCAAGGTGGAGATTGTTGGAGTATGTGGCGCGATAAACCACATAAGTATAGCTAGGGGTAGTCCCACATGGAATAAAGAGGAGTACATGTGGAGCTTAATAAGCTTTGGCATCTCCTTACGCAACACCTAGGACTTTTAGATTAAAATCGCACACCTCTTATCCTAAGTTGGTCAAGTAGGGAAATCATCGGTGCTATGTGGTCAGACCTACAATAGGTTCCTATGGTCCATGAAGATCCTAACATCGTTCAATAAAATAAGGAAGATGCAGAAAGGTAATATCATTTCAAAGGATCGATAAGATATCTTTGTAAACTAAAAAACATATCAAATAATGTTGTTTTTTTTGGACAAAATATGTAAAAATTAATTTCGATTTAATTTCATTGCTGGCTTGAGGATATAACTCGAGAAAGAGAGGCATAGTATGGAAGGATGTCAAGGCGAAAAATGCTAGAAAGGATTTGTGAAGTGAAGGATAAAAATATCTATCAGGCTTTCCTTTACTTTTGCAATGATAGAAATGGTAAACTTGATATTAACACATATTATATTTAATATTCATATGTCGAAAAATGCATAACTAAATAAAAATTATGCCCGTGCCGTTACGGCACGGGTTAAGCCCTAGTTAGCATTAATAAAGAAATGACAGATTAGTCATTACAAAAAATATTTGGTTAAGGGGTTTTTAGATTTACTATCTATAACCCGTTTTTGTCTTTATTCAGTATGCCCTAAATTTTTTAGGTATGTCCTAAAACAGGGTTCCTATAGAGAGCCATGTTTTGGTTGTTTGATGATGGTAAGTTAGTAACAGCTCCTCTTCGATTTCACTAAAATAAAAGGAACTTAAGCTCAAAAACAAAGAAGAAATTCAAGAAAAGGACCACATTATGTTAATGAAAAAAATGTCTTAAATTTCCATTAATTGGGACCTTGGGGAAAAATTTACTCTTTGAATACCCCTTAGTAATTATGAGGCCATTTGTTATGAAAGCATTTAAACTTTGAAAAACAAATATCCCGCGTCGTTGAAATTTTTACCAAGAAATTTAGAGAAAGAGAGAGAGTTTGAAAGAGCTGAAAGAGCGGGTATAAAGTAGATTTAATTTTTCATTTGTCTCATCTGAAAACTGTAGCTCATTCCTTCTCTTTAACTCGAGATCACGGAAGAATTATGTTGGTGTTTGGAGTAACATTACTTCTTTGAGGTAATTTCAAAATTCAAACTCTAATAACGAACTTGGTACTTCGATTTTAGTTTGTTTTTATTGGATTCTTCTATTTTGAATGTTGAATTCAAATTAATGATCATTGATTTTGTGACTGAATTTTATTTTGAAATTGGATTTTGATTCATAATTAGTTGTTGATGTATTTTAATCTGATGATTCTTTGTGATGATTCTTATTTGAGTTTTTTGATGATTTATTTGCGTTGAAACTGATGTGTTGTTGTTCTAAGCTTGAAATATAAATGAATCAAGAACTATCATGTGAAATTCAATCGAGATTTTTGCTTCTGATTTTCAAATATTCTTCCAGTTCCGATTTTAGTGTATTCGTCTAGTTGAGACTATAATTTTAGGTGTTCTCAGTGTATGAGAACCACAAGGGAAAATATGTAGTGTATTTTATTACGGAAGATTACAAAAGATATACAAATATTATAGAAGATATATAAAGATATTGCTTGTTATGCAAACATATAACAAGGGAAAGTTTACAGGCGTGATTTATTAAGTCACGTCCGTAATATATCCAACACTCCCCCTCGATCTAACCGGATTGTCAACGACATTGAGCTTTGAGAGAAGCGTGCAAAAATGATCCGTTGGAGTAGATTTCGTAAAGATATCCGCAATTTGATCCTTTGACGAAACAAAATGAACAACAAACTTTCCACTTTGAACTCTCTCACGAACAAAATGATAGTCAATTTCGATGTGTTTTGTACGACCATGAAACACCGGATTCATCTTAAGATATGTGGCTCCCAAGTTGAGACTATAACTTTAGGTATTCTCAATGAATGAGAAACACAAGGGAAAATATGTGTATTTATATTAATGAAGATTACAAAAGATATACAAATATTACAGAAGCTATATAAAGATATTGTTTGTTCTACAAACATATAACAAGGGAAAGTTTACAGTCGTGACTTATTAAGTCACGTTCGTAATATATCTAACACATCTAGTTAAAAGGTTATATTGAGTCTAATGATTCTCATTAAGATCATGCTAACGATTTTTTTTTCTTTTTTAACGATTGAGGTTTTGATGGTAAATTAACTTTTGAAATTCGTTGAAATTGATCTATCGTTGTTTTGAGTATATTTGCTTTCTCTATTATGTTTGTATGTGTTCTTATTTGAATTTTTGGAAAACTTCATTCATTAAATCAAGAAATATTAGGTTATTTGCTCTGTTCTAAAGTGTTATCGTTTGAAGTTGGATCTAGATTCTTCCTCCGATCAAATAGATCTTCCGAAAATAAACACTTTTGTATTTTTTTTCTTCGATATTTCTCATAATACCAGATCATAATTTTCATGAATTCAAATTAGTACAAGGAAATTTTATCATTTTTTTTTGGGTGAATTTTATCCATGATTCCTAGGGTTTAGTTGTTGTTACTGAATCAAATGAAAGAATTGAAAGCGGGAAACATCTTGATCTAATATTGATTTTGAAATTGAAAATCACAGGATGACGAGAAAATTTAAAACAACTGAAGATAGTCAAGGTAGAGATTATAATAAGGGGGATAGGAGACTTGATGGATATGCATCATACAAGTCTGCCAAATCCTTGGGTAGCTTCTTGTCGCAGGTAGGCTAACTCCTCAAGCAAGTCTAGTTATAAAGTTCATTTGTGTTCTAGATTATTGTAAAATACCTTGGAAAACTCTTAGCGCGGGTTTGGTATAAGTTTTTAAAACATCTCTCAGTTTTGAAAACAGTGAAAAATACGTCTGTTACAAGTGTTTCCCAATAAACGATTTCCTTTTTTTTTTCTTTCCGTTTTCGAATCGAAAAACTAATAACTACAAATTCACGTTTTTACGGTTTTCTAAATTTTGTTTTTTTCTCGAATTTCGATCTCTTTTCAATTTAAGCATCTCTAGAAGAGGAAAAGACTTCATCATACTATTCACTGCAATTATTGAAAACAGAAGTCCGCACCAAAATGATATGGTATTTGATGTTTTGATTTGGGTTAGTTAAACTTAAAATGCATGGGTTTCTAAGTTACTTATCATTCCCGTGGTTAAATTATTTATAGGTTATGAAGTACGAGTCACTGGAGGTGGCTTGGGAGTTTTATTTTGAGATTTTAGATGATGGATTCATCCAAATATCTATAGTTTCAGTACCTGGATGAATTCTTTAAATAGAGGCAAATTTAAGAAGCCTAAAAACTATTGATTAAATTACAAAGATAAGGTTTCAACCAAATATCTTTCCGAATGATGGAAGCGAATTAAATGTTAGAGCCTATAGGAAATGTGTGATAGAGGATTGATTTTTGATCTGAACGTGTTGTTGGAAAAACAATTTTGATTTTAAACAATTAAAGTACTTAGTGTGGTTTGACCCCTAGACCACTAGCACCCCAACATGTTTTTCAAGTGAATGATTAAAACATTAGTCTCATTTTCACACGAGTTCACAAACACTATGCATCTGTTTTGTTTGATATTTGTGTCATGCATGCTTGAGCTGTTTCCAATATTTCACGTCTTTCCTTATAAATGTTTCGTTGTACATAACATTACAGAATAATTTCTAGTGAGAATATTTTTTTGTTTCTAACGATGTGAAGAATCTTTGCTTCTCGTTTGGTAAACAACATTTCATTGCATGCTTTTCGTGTTTGGGAAGATTTTTTTTTTTTTAATAATATTTTCTCGTTTGTAATGTGATCGATTTTGAACTCTACAAAAGCAATTCCAATACATATTTTTCTAAGGGTCCTGTTAACTTATATACCCATATATAGGTTAAGGTGGATTAAATATTATACTTTTTGTATTGTTATTAGGTATTTTTATTGGAATTAACAGATCCTTGATTAAAATTACCATAAATACACCCAACACTAAAAGGTAGAAGCAAAAGTGTAAATAAAACAAAATTTTTTTAGCGTTGCCTTCATGTCCCCACTTTCCCTCTAAGAACCATTGATCACTAAAACATGTCATTTGCATGCGTCCATGTGAAGCTAAATAATCAATGGCGGAAACAGTGGGCTGATGATGATCATCATCTAAGTTCTAATAGAAACCCTAACTTCCTTTCTAAATTGAATGAAACCCATTATAATGGATCAAATTTGAGTCATACCCATATTAAAATTTCAATCGAATGTTTAATCTTAATATCAACATGAATATATCTCCATCGTTATGAGAAGGTGTATGTTCTTGGAGTCTGTACATTAAATCAATCAATGGTGTCATATCGTGGGTTGACACAATTTCGATCAAGGTGTTCACATGTTTGGATATGTATAATTTAGTTGTTTACATACTTCTCCATGAATTGCTTGAAAGACAACATAAATATATATGCATCTTATTTCACTTTTGTAAAAGGAGTTGCCATGGATACAGAGATAACGATGGGAAAATTGTGCGCATGAAAGACGAAGAGATAACTTAAAGCGCTGGGTTCCACAAGGTCAGTTGTAAAAGGGTACTAATGTAATATAAGCTCATTTATTAGATTAAAATTTATTTATCCAAGAATCTGCTAATTCCAACAAAAATACCTAATAACAATACAAAAAGTATAGTATATTTAATCCACCTTACGCTATATACGAGTATATAAGTTAACATGACTCTTTTTCTAAAGTGAGAAAGAAGAGAGAAAAAAATGAGAAGAGATAAATAATTTTGTTCTTCTTTGCATGCTTCTCATCTTTTTAAAGAATATTTTTTTGTTTCCAACAATGTCACCTCGTGTGTAACATTGTCTCATTTGTATCACTGACTGATTTTTGGTACTCTACAAAAGCAAGTCATAAATCCGTTTTCAAAGTAGAAGAAAACGATAAGAGAAAAACTGTAACACCCCGAGTTCCGGACCAGAGTCAAACCCATATGGAGATCCGAACTCGAAACGTTACGGGTCGGAAAGAGACTTATGCATACATATTTTTGCTAATTTACTTTTGCACAAAACATAATTGAAACTTTATATAACATAAACTGAAGCATATAAATCTGCTTATTATCTTAACAACGATTTCAACCAAACATATTATTTTAATTTACATTTCAAGAAAAACAATTAAGCAATTCAATAACTAAGCTACTCATTCCTAGCTTTCGCTGCGCCACTCTGATAAATTTGCAAGGATGTCAATTGGGGTGAGATGACAGCTCAATAGAATGCATTCCCAATCTCAAAACATGCATAATAATGTGAATGAATCAACTAACATACAACATGGGGTATACGCCATGATTTCAAGCAATCAATGATACATATATTCAACCATCAAGATTACGACACAAGTATTATTTTCAATAAATCATTTAACTCGTTTCCTCAATCATGGATTCACAATACCAATAATATTTATAACATGTCATCTTATTAGGATTCCAAAACAAGACTTCACTATATCAATGATATTTCAACAAATAATCAAATTCAATTGTTCAATCAAGAGTTCACAACACCAATATTATATTGTCAACAATTTATTCAATTATATTTCACACATGAGTTCACAATATTATTCATGTTTCCTACAAATACTTCAATTCGTATTTCAATACTTGAGTTCATAAATCCAATAAGATTTCCAAAAATCATTCAATAGAGATTTCAACACACGATTCACAAATTAATACTATCACCAACAAACCATGAGTCCACAATACCATTATTATTGTCAACTAATCATCCATTTGGGATTTAACACATCAATTTACAATTCATCCATATAAGTTCACACTTGAGTTCAACAATTCATTGAATTATATTTCACACATGCGTTCATAACACCAATTATGTTTTCCAAAAAATCATATAATCTAGATTTCAACACATGATTCACAAATAATATTGTCATCACAACAAGTAACCATGAGTTCACGGTACGAAAACCTTGGTTCGTACACCCACCTATCGTTTATCGGCATGGACAACCTCCATCGATGGTCAGGAACAAAAGTTCCTATGGGGATCATACCCATATGCTCTCGGGGATCATTACCCGTTTCATTCACGGTACGAAAACCTTGGTTTGTACATCCACCTATCGTTTGCCGGCACGGATAGCCGTCGTCGATGGTCGGGAAACACAAGTTCTCATGGGGATCATTACCCATTTAACTCTCGGGGGTCATTCCCCGCTGTTAGCATGAAACCATATTTCATCTAACAGTAAAACATGAACTCATTTCAATTTTTGAAATCATTTTTACAAACAATACAAGCAACCATGGCTTAACAACATACTACAAACATTATGCATTTATCTCAAGCATTTAATCAAACAAACTAACTGCAAACATTTTACATTATTTGTTTTAGGTGATAACTTTGCCTAATCATTTTCATATTTTACAGGAACATTCTTAAAAAATTCGTATATTACATATACAAAATTCACACAAAATCAACGGTTCAAACAAAAGATATTTGTTTTATATGATCATTCTAAAAACTGTGCAGATAACATCATATTAGAAAAATATTCACAGTAAATTCATATTAATCTCAAATGGAGCAATTCCAAAGCAAAATGAAAGATTAGATATTTATCTACAATTTTTGTTAAGACCTCAAATCATTTCAGTATCATTAAGACTTCCTAAGAATATCAAAACCACAACAAAGCGAATCTGTCCAGAAATTTTAGAAACATCACCCAAATTAAAACAAACATTCAACGGTGAATTTACGGTGGATTATTCTCAAATTTTATCTAGTAATACCCAATTATGTTATCTACTAATAATCAAAGGCTGATCATCAATCAAATTCATATAATTATACAGATAAATTTCAGAACCCTAATGATATAAGATTAAACAAAATAAAAATCAAAGTATAACAAAGAAACACAAAGAAAAAGGGATTAAACATTCTACCTCTCAATTGCTATAAAATCCTCTTGATTTCTTCTCTAAAAATCTCTAGCTCCATCTCTTTCTTCTTCTCCTTAGCCTTATGTTTTCTAACTTGTAAAATTGTTTTCCTAAACCTTTAGTTATAAAAACCTTAATATACTAATATTCATATTCATAATGATAACTAATATTTACATTTTCTTTATTTCTTTTAATTGTCTTTTCATTTTCTATTCATTTTATTTTACTTATTAAAATAAATTAGTTGACTTTATTTCCACCCTAACTTGTAGTTTTTCTAGTCCAAACACCCCAACTAGACTAAGGCAAAAGAAACAACCTAAGTAACAAACTAAGGCGGTTATAACCCGACCCAAAACGATAAATAAAAATACTGGGTATTACAAAAACAATAAGAGTTTCTACTTCTATTTTTCTCTGTGTGTTTTGTGTGATACAATATTCTTTCACTACTTTGATTTCAACTGCCAAGTTCTTAGGGCGTTCTCTTATATGCTATAATGAGGAATGCTAACGATAGTTGTATCCTGGAGGCAACTCGTCAAAGAAGCTATAACATCTCTCTGTTTAGAGGTAGCAGGCGATATTGTCTTTAGGTCAGCATATCTAATACGTGCCTCTATCATTTTTGTTCTGCATGCTACTCGACGTGATTCATACACCAAGTTGCTGCAAATAAAGCTAAGTATCACTTGTTCTTATTCAATTTATTTTCATTATTGTGGTTGCTAACCCAACATGTGTTACCTAACAACTATATTGATCTCTGAAATGTCCTTTTCTAGAACTTAAAGATTGATCATTAGAATTGAAAACCAGTTCTTTAAGTTTCATGGTGTATATTATAAGAGAACTTCTCATTGGGTGAGGTTCGAAATCAAACGCTATATTTCCTTTCTCATTTTCTCCTACTTCATCCTTGCCGTCAGTTAGTGAATATTCTCCACAAGATCTGTATGAAATGTGGAGTCCTCGATACAGGAAAGAATCTTCTTTTGACGCACGATTAGATAATTCTTTCCATGTGGATGGCGGGTTAAAGGAGTTCAGCGTACTTTACAATACCATGGTAGAAGTTCCTTGGATTTGTAGAGATAGTGAGATGTTGAACTCTATTGATCCCATGTTAGAAAAGTACAAGTAAGTTTCATTATTGCAGCGTAACCATCCTATTTGTTGATTGTTCCTTCTTAGTTTCAAGATTCTTTAATCTTTAAAGAAGTGATATTGAACACTAAGTTATAATTTTGTAGGTCGCTTGTTTGTAAACTAGAAGAAGTTGATGTGAGAAAGATGCAACATGACGAAAAGCTAGCCTTCTAGATCAACATACACAATGCGTTGGTAATGCATGTAATAATTTTGAATCTCTTCACCGCTGATCTCATTCTATATCGTTGTATTATCATAATAGGTAGTAAATCTATGTTTTATGTTGCAGACATTTTTGGCTTACGGGGTTCCACAAAATAGTATCAAAAGAGTGTCTTTATTCCTCAAGGTAAATAAAGACTTAACTTTTTCCATTGTAAGAGCGTAGTTCTCCATGAAAGTATGAGTTCCTTCACTGATGAAGCCATGTAATTTTCAGGCTGCATATAAAGTGGGTCGTCACACCGTAAGTGCATACACAACATTAGATGATGAATGTTTATTAACTCTTCATTTTAATAATGTTTCATGTAACCTTTATATATACCATTTGTTTTTCATATTTCCAATCCAATTTTCCCTTCTCTGAAACTGTTTCTCAACGGAGAAGATAAAGAACTTATTCTATTTTGTATAAGGGTAAAAGTGTAAAACTGGCGCACGTGTAACCCCACACATGCCTCATTTTAATCATTTAACGGTTTCTTTCTCTCTGTAGGATATATTCCTTAATATTTTCCGTTATGGGATAGATCCCCAAACCAATTACTGAAAATGGGACATAATCCCAATTTTCCCAAATCATAACTTAGATCTTCTTATCCAAAATAAAAGTTAAAATGCCTGTGGTATAAAACGTTTTTAAGAGAATGAAATTAAAAGATTGGTTCATTATTCCATCGATTGGTAGGTATGGAGGGTTTGCTATAACATAAAATCAAGTAGTTTCTGCTAAACTCATCTCTTTCAAATAAAATATTTTCTATTTTCAGATTATAAAATATACCTATAATGTTTATATTTTGTATATATATGGTGCTTTAGATAATAAACTTAGATTTGACCAGTGGGATTTATAACAAGCATTAGTGTCTTAGAATCTCCTTCGGCCATAATAGGTAACATGAACTTTATTATGCATAAAGATGATAAAGAAGGTGGTAATGATCCTTCCACCAGTAGTTTTTTCATGTTTTTCATTTCATACAGATTCTTGGTTTAGCGGACCTTAAGTTCTTAACTTCAAAGGGTCTTCCCTTTACTTGGAATAAGAAAAGAACAGAGGACCAAATTATACAAGAAAGAATTGATCGTGTGTTAGTTAATCATAAATGGATTGAACTATTTCCTAAATCTTGTAACAAACATCTCACTAGGGTAGTTTCTGACCATACTCCCATCATGTTGGAAACTATTCCTTTTTGTGAGAAAAATATAAAACCTTATAGTAATATGAAATGTTGGATTCAACATAAAATTATAATAATACCGTAGAAAAATTGGTTCTTCGGAGCAAGAATAGGAATAATAATTTGTTCAAAACTCTTAGGAATCTATAATTTGATTTCAGATCATGGAACAAAAAAAACTTTGGAAACATTTTTAAGAACATTTCTAATATTCTTTCGGAAATAGAGTCTGGGAATGCAAAACCTTACAGTTTAGAGTTTAATTAAACATAAAATTGAACATTTGCAAAATGACTTAAGTTCTTGGTATGAAATATAAAAGGTTTATTAGGAACATCATGTGAAAGAAAAATGGATTTCTGAAAATGATCTCAGTTTTTCCATCAACAAGCTTCAGATAGGAAAAGAATCAATAATATATATTCCCTCAGGGACAGTAGTGGTTTGTGGATTGAAGGGAAACAACATTTGAGTTCGTTGTTAGCTAATCATTTTAAAAATATTTCTCAATCTAATGAGATGACTATTGACCCTTTATTTAATGACATTCTTAGACCAGAAACATAAACATCTAGCTAACACTGCAGCCTATTTGGAAAATATGGACAGCAAGATGTGAAAAGATTTTTGAAAATAAAGTTTATCATATATAGAATTAAGAATTACATAAATTTCATTAAGATCCATGTCATAGATGATAACATGATAAACAAAACTTTGATAGAAAAGTGGAAAAAACCTCATGTTAACTGGATAAAAATAAATATTGATGCCTCTTTTATCTCTGAAAATACTAATGTTGGTTTTGCTATGATTATTCGTGATTTGACAAAGGGATTCATGGCAGCAACGACCTTCTCAACAATAGCCAGATATGTAAACCAAGCTGAATCTATAGTACTTCAGAGCTCAAAGTTAGATCAAGGAGATAAAGTACAATCAAGTCATTATAGAAGGAGATAATAAGTCAGTAGTTGAATGTTGTAATGGTAATGTTGAGAATTTAAATGGCAAGATCAAAATATCCTACTAGAAAAGGTCTTGTAATGTTACTTTCCAGAAAAGGTCTAGTAATCTTGCAGCTGACAAGCTTGCAAAATTTTCTAGAACCAGCATTAGGTACCAAGGGTGGTGGCATGGTCCTCTGAATATCATTATCTAGGTATTGTCTATGGAGAATGCAAATTATTTAGTCATGTTTCAAGTGGTTTTTAGTGTTTGGTAGGTTATGTGTCTGTTTTGGTTGAGTTATAGTTTGGTTGTGTAACTGACTTTCTTGTACTCTATTTACTATTTCAATGAAATCTCCTCTTTGCACAAAATATAAAAAAATAAATAAATTATAAGCATTGATAATAATAATAAACTTAGTGAATTTCCAACTGAGTTAGAAGTTAAGGAAGTGCTTTTCACGATGAATGCTTGGAGGGTTCCCAGGCCTGATGGCTCCCCTCCCGGGATTTCATCAGTACCATTGGGATATCCTCAAATATGATATTGTGAGTTGGATTCAAAAGTTTTTGAAGAAAAGGAGTTTCAACAAAAGATAAATCGCACATACATATCTCTGATTCCTAACATTAAAACACCTATAAACCATAGTGACTTTAGACCTATAAGTCTAAGTGATGCTCTCAATAAGATAGTCGCCAAAATCATTGCCAACACAATCAAACCTCTTCTTGATAAAATGACTTCTCAAAATCAGTTAGCTTTCATACCAAAATGATAGATTACGGATAATATAGTAGTGGCACATGGAATTCTCCATACCATGAAAGCTAGTAATAGAAAATCTGGTCATATGGCTCTCAAATTGGATCTCTCGAAATCCTTTGATAGGCTTGATTGGGAATTTGTTATATTTTTTTTTTTAGAAAGATTGGTTTTTCTAGTAAATTTTGTGACCTTATTTAGAAGTATGTCCACGTACAGTTTTGTACTCTGTGTTGGTTAATGGTTTATTTACCTCTAGAGGAATTAGACAGGGTGACCCAATGTCACCGTAAATATTTATAATTTGTATGGAAGCTCTTATTAAGCTTTTCTTGTATGCTGAAATGACTGGAAAAATTTCAGGTGTCAAAGTCACAAAAATGTCCTTCTATCATACACATATTCTTTGTCGATAACTCTTTTTATGTACTTCTACGAGTATTTCTCAAACTAGTAATTTGCTAGACATTCGTGAGATCTTTAGTGAATCGTTTGGTCGGGTTATTAATTATCAGAAATTAGAGATATATTTTAGCAAGAAAGTTAAGAAAGAACATTATAAATTGTTAGCTAGAATCCTTAGAGCAGTTCCTATGGACTCAACAAATCTTTGATTTGTTCATTTTGATCCCATTATGGACTCAACAAAGATTTGTTAAGTGAGATGGAAGAACATGCACGCGTTGGATGGAAGGCCGGGCGATCGTAGCACACTCACTGACGTGTGTTTCAAATCCGCGCTGATCAAATTTTCACGCCGGCGTTTATGCCAAATCCTCCCGCGTTCAACCATGAACCGCCAACTGCAACTTTTTATCACTTTTGGTGTATTTGGTTAACTTATCTCTCATACATATATTATTTTATTATATACTATATTATTATATAATAATAACTGACACTTACTTTTACATATATATTATTATTTTATTCTATAACACATTATTATATTATATATCTTATACTTATTTGTGTACATATTATTATTAAAATATAAATTTGTACCGGTGATGCTTGAAAATCAATGGTTGGCGCGAATTCTCCGACCCCCCGTTTCACGGTAGACCGCCAACTGAAATTTTCGTAGGTGATAGGTGTAGAATACACCGTATTTACTATCTAGAGTTTATGCTTTCTTTGCTATTTTTCGTGTGAATTATGTATTTTATGTTTGCTTTTGAGTTTTATAGGTGCAATGGAGTCACCGAGAACAAAAGGAGAAGAAATCACCCATTTAAAGCGAAAAAGAGCGAAAAGACCAATTCACAGGCGAGCGAAGCTAGCTACGGTTGAGCAAAGAAGTGGATAGGCAGTCGGTTCCGCGAAACCGACAAGCCATGCAAGAACTGGGGGGCCCTTTTCCTATTTCTGGGTGCCTAGAGTCATTTCTGGGTAACCCCTTATCTGCCAGACCTGGGTGGCTGTATCCACCCTAATTTCCTACACTAGCCCTAGAATTCAGTGAGAAACCAATTTCTCATTATTATTTCCTCGACCTGAAAATTGAGAAATCATGGCGGTGTTTTTGTCCGAGAGTTAGAGAAATTCAGGGGAGAAGACTTGAAGAACGAGAGGAATGGTTTCTGTGGCTGAGTCTCTGATTGAGTTGTAGTAGATGATTCCGGTGATTGAATGAATGGGTCTGTGATGAATTTGTAGAAGAGTGAGGCTCTGATGCTGTTGAAATTGAGAAGGATTGTTGAAGTAGAATCGAAGATGTGAGGGCTGCCATCGATTCACAACAAGGATGGCAAGATTAGAGCAGTAGAGGATTTGTTTTACTCAGGAGAAATTGATGATTGAATTGAGATTTGAAATCGAGTTAGGGTTTTCTGAGATGCAGATGAAGAAATTAGATGTTAATCAAAGGGGTTTGAGCAGATGAAGATGGTGTTGTTTGATAATGGAGATGATGTTAATGGAGAAGAAGATTCTCGTGATTGTTTATGTTCATGGGTTAGTGGCCTGAGCCTGAGATGATGGAGACTCAGTTGAGGGTTTCTTTTTGTCCAAATATGGATCTGTAGCTGCTAATAAAGGAAGGGGAATGAAGATGAAGCTGTGTTGCTCTTGGTATTGATACATAAGAAATGAGTTGAAGGTGCGGTGATGGAGGAGCTGCAAGAGAGTTGCGGTTGGAAGTGCCACATTAGATGTTGCTTAGGATTGTTTTGAGGTGTTGGTTACAGGGACTGTGTTGGAGCTCAAATCACAGGGAAGTTGGTCTTGCAGGAGGTGCTTCTTGCACTACCAGAATGAAGTTGCAGGGGAAGCCTGGTATGGATATGAGATGCTTGAGAAATGGTGGTTTAACTAAGATTGAGTATGAATTGCAATTGGGGGTATGTTTGTTGTGAAGATTGCAGGCTGAGTTGGGGTTCAAAATGATGAACAGATGGTAGAATTTGAAGACTAAGTTGCCAGAGAAAATAATGATGCTGCTGTTGATCTTGGGGATTTAAACTGAATGGGTCTTGTGGTTTGTCAAGGGCTAGGTAAGGTATCAGAGTAAAAGAAGGAGTGGAATTGTTGCAGCTGATTTGTTGTGTAGCTGGCAAGTATGAGTTGCAGTTGCAGCTCAGATGGAGATAGCCAAGCAAGGAGTTGACAAGAACTGGTGGTCTGAGATTGAAGTGCTTGAAGCAGATGCAGTTAGGGATAATGCTCGTGTAGAATTGCTTATGATGCTAGTTGCAGGTGCTGGGTGGTTGAAATAGATGCCGCTTGCCATGGAGTTACAGGGATTCAATGGAGAGCAGGCAGTATGAGATGTTATTGATGTTGCTGCAATTGTTGAATTCGAACTTTGGGAGTGAATGGCCCGAGCTAGTATTGATAGTAGCTGGCGATTGCGAGATGGAATTGGTGCTAAGAACCGAATTGGGTTGTATGAACTCGGTGTTGCGAGGTGGCAGTAGCAAGAGGCATGTGTGGCCTGAGGTGATATTGCGGGTGGTATTGAGCTTTGAAAGAAGCTGTCGTGTTGAAATGGTGGTGAGCAAGAAGGGTTATGAGCTGAGTTACAAGGAAGTTGAACAGGTCATGGAGTGTTGTGGAGTTGTTAAATTGCGAGATAAACGGTTTGTGGTGGTAATGCTCGGGTTGCAGAGTCAAGTGCGAATGCACAACCATTTTGGTGAATATGAGTCGGTGTCACAATGATTGTGCGGCGAGGTTCGAACCGCAATAGCTCATGCCAAGCCTAGTCAGGCAAGGTAGACCCTAATTTCATCTGACTTGGTTGAGCTCTGACTTGCTAGACCCGAGTTGACCCGGCTGACTCTCTGGATCGTTTGACTGAGTTGACCCGACCGAGTTGACTCATTGACCTGTGTGTGACCGCGGACTTTGCCTGGCCACTGAGCTATTTTCCGGCGATTCTTCCGGCCATAATACCAGTTTTCCGTCGGCCGTTTTTGGGCAGAGTTTTTACATGGGTTTTTCACACACAATGGGCTTGGTGGACCACATGAGCTTTGGGCTATGAAGACCTAATTTTAGAAGTTGAAGAAAAGCTATAAAAGGGAAAGTTTCTACAACTTTAAAAATATATATTTTTCTTGGAACTTTGGAGAGCCGGTTTTGTTTACGCTTCTAGGGTTTGCTTTTGTTCATCTTCTTCTTTTCAATTAATATTATTATGATGAACTCCATAGCTATGAGTAGCTAAATAAATATTATTGGTTATGGGATAAAGTTGATTTCTCAATATGTTATTTGATTCAATGAATTAGTTTTGTCTCAATATTTTATTGTTTGTGATTCACAATTAATAGTGTTATATGATTTGATAGTTTGCTTGGTTGAGTCCGGAATCAATCCGATTTACTTTCATCTCTAGAGCTATATTAGGGTTTTCAATACGAAAAAGTTGTTTATCCCTGATTCTAAGTAGCATAATTGTGGGTAGTGCTTGTAGTGATATATCCTACTAGTCACAAGTGAATCATAACTTTTGTTAAAACGACTAGTGCTTTTACACATTCGTTTGCATTGATTAGTCTTATTCCATAGAACTTATTGCTTTTAGGGAGTTAAATCTAATTGTGCTTTTACACTTTAGGTTGCTTTCTAGGAAGAATTCACATATGCATCTTTTAATGTGGTTGTGATGAAAACAGGGAATTAGCGGGATATACTTGCGATCAAGGTGTCCTATGACTATTAGTAGATGAGAGATTAAAATACCAATTCTAATCATTGATGAAAATACATGTTTGTGAATGATACTATCCCGTGACCAATATCTTCTCCTTATTGATTATTCCAACTATTTGCTTTGCTCTATTTTATTTTTACTTTAGTATTTCGCTTAAACAACAAACATCCCCCCTTGGTTACCTTAGAAACTGAAAATTGCATAACAACAATTGCCTCTCTGTGGATACGAACTCTTCCTTACTTTGTACTTCATTTAAATTTAGTGAGTAAGAAAGTGAAATTATTTTTGACGGATTGACAACCGATTACCAGGCTCATCAAAAAAATTTATATGCCCGTTCCCCATAAGAACTGCCCTTAGAGCGGGTAGAATAACAAAAACAGATACTTACTAAAGTACTCCTCTATTCTTCAATAATACTAAGAGTTTTAAGTATCAAAACATGTTAGATAAAGTGTATAGTAGAGTTTAAGGTTGGAAATCAAAATTCTTGTCTCAAACAGGTAGAACTACCCTTTTGTTCTGTTACCAGTGCTATGCCTATGTATCAGATGATGTGCTTTTTACTTCCTAAAAATACTTTAGATAAGTTAAATGCTTTAGAAAGAGATTTCTGGTGGCAAAGAAACAAATGTAGTGGAGGTCTGGGTATTAAAAACCCAATTTTGCTCTTCTTACTAGACCAGATTGGCGCCTGATAAAAAATGCAGATAAACTGATGTATTATTCTCAAGTAAATATTTTCCTAATACAAAACCTCTTAACTATAAGAAAAAATCGATCAAATCCTGGGTTTGGGCTCGTATTTGTAGAGGTTTAGATATAATCGGAGAAAATCACTTTTAGGAAATAGGAAATGGAAATGATGTTGAAATTTGGAACGAAAAATGGCTTCCTAATGGCACACCCCCAAACCTAAAAATGATAATTATACTCAGCTTGTCTCTAAAGTTGCTGACATATAGATGTTTAGGGTAGATGGAATTTTAATCTTATCCGGAATTTGTTTGATGATAATTCAATACGAGTGATTAGGAAGTTAAAACCGCATGGTAGCTTAGATAAAAAAGATAATAGAAAATGGTTAGGGACTAGAGATGATGTTGTTTCGGCTAAATCGGATTACAACTACCTTTGTAACAAGAATCACACCAATAATAATGTAGAGTGGATTGGCATTTGGAAACTAAATGTTATGCCTAAAGTAAAAATGTTCCTTTGGAAACTTTGAATGATTGTCATCGTGTTAGAGAAAGTTTAGGGAGATTATACTCCTATTCATATTCAATGTCCTTTGTGCAATAGTTTGATCAGTGAAAGTGTTTTTCATTTATTTACTAAATGTGTCTTTTCGGAAGCCATTTCGAGGGGTTTATCCCTGTCCAACAATTTTTATGCCGCTGCTAATTTGAGTTATAAAATTTGGTGTTTGTGATGGTTGAAAGATAGTAGCAATAAAAACTGTTGTGCCTACATTCTATGCTATATATATATAAATATATATGCAGAGGTATCTTCGACAATGTTCTGCCTAACCCTACATATTTGATTGAATTCATCTGAAAAGATCTTCAAAAATATATAAAAAACAAGAAGATTAGACCGATTAAACCTATCCATCTTAAAGTTTGTGATACTAATCATCCTAACTGTGTTTGTAGTATTAATAGTCCCTTGCAGGATATCAAATATGTTTTCTTTGATGCTACATTTCAAAAGAATTCTAATAAATTTGGTGATGGAATCATTAAGATGAGTAACTTAGGATTTGTGTCAGACTTCGCAGGAGGAACAGGATGTTGCACCAGCACTGAGGAAGTTGAATCCACAGCCTATAGGTGATCTCAAGGATTCATAAATGGAAGACTAGTCTTTCTTAGTGATGACAATCAAAATGTCATAAATAGTATGAAGAAGGACAATTTTTTTGTCAACTGGAGGTCCAAAGCTATTTTGCTTGAAGTTTTATTTTATATCATAACAAGTTTTTTATTAGTACTTGTTTTAGTCTTATTCAGAGGTCTTGTAAAAATTAGAAGACAAGTTAACTAAGCATCTAAATAGATTTAGCAATCTTCATATTGATTCCAGATCTTGGGATGATTTTAGCAAAAATGTATGGCTAAGTAAGCTTTGTAACTCAAAAAGTAGTATTACTTTTCCCTTAGTTTTATAAATTTCCTTTTCATCAAAAAAAAAAAAAAGTTCTAAAACAAGCAATACACCAAATTATAACAGAGAACATAGCTAAGGAGATATGCAATAAAAACATCTTCAATGCTTGGGGTCAAGGTCCAATGTGGAAATCTTATTAACATCTTCTTTTAGTGGGTCATTGGTAAAAACAAAAAAAATTAAAAGATAAATATTTTCACCTAAAGTTCATCTCCAATCTCCAAGGTCTTATCTAACAAACTTTGTTTAAATTTAGAAACAAATGATGATGTAGACATAAGACCCAAGGTCATAGAGAAAGTTTAATGTAGGCTTTCTCCTTTACCCCCTCTTAGTCATGTCATACCTTTTTATGACCTTCATCTTTGCATTTGAGATGAAATTTTGGTGGAAAAGGTCTTAAATCTCAGGTGTCGTACAATTTTAAGACCTTAACCCCTTGCATTGGAGATGCTCTAAGGAAATAAAGGAAGCAGTGGTACTGTGGCGTTGGTATCCCAACAAAGTAATCTACATACTCGTACCCACATATTTAAGGAATCTCTTGTTTTTTTCCTATATTTTTGAGCACTAAAATCATAAATCCCTTTCTTCAATCCAAGGTGGTATTGGTTGGTATACTTCCTCCCATTGCGGAGGTAGGGGTTCGTTCGAACCCTGTAATTGACAAAAATAGCTTCTTAAGGAGTTAAGGATGTACTCCAAGACCACTGTTCCAAACCATCAAAAAAAATAATCCAAGACGATGTTTTTACCTTATGGTCAAACTGATTTAACAAACGAAAATTCTTAACATACCGCTTGTATAAACAACTCAAAAATAACCCTCTCACATGACTTTCAATTGTGAGGCCCAAAAATAACCCCTTGCAAATTCCATAGGGGGCGTGGCCGCCTCTATGTGAAGAGGTTGTTTTGGGGTTGTTTAATGGGTGGTATGCATAGAACTACTCGTTTACAGAAGGGGCTGTGACCGGTGACAAGAGGTAACAGGTAAAATTTCGGGTGTAAATAGGAAAAAAGAATAAGAAGGGTAAATCCGGCAACTTGCTTGCTCGATTATTTTCATAGAGAGGGTTTAACTTTACAGGTTGAAGCTTTAATTTGCAGAGGGGAAAAGAATAAGTATTTCTCTACACACACAAAAAAATGGCAGCAGCTTCGATTTCTCGAACATCATTATTTATCCGTAATTTCTGTAAAACAACGAAAACTATAAACACTGTTTCTCATTCCTTCTCACTTCCAACTGCAACTTCAGCTTCATCTTCAAATTTCTTCTTCCAACAAGCTCGAATCTCTACTCCTCGAAGGTTTTTATTAAAACCATTTTGTGATTTTTGTTTATATTTTGGTTAAAATTGTGTCTGGGGCATTGATTTCTGAATACAAATGTCTTTTCTTTTTTATGTTGAATTGATTTGAAGGTTAAGAAGAGAAGCATTGTTGTTGAATACCTTGCACCCAATTCACAGCGCGACTGCGGCTGCTTGCCTTGTCTCTAAGCTTCCAACTGAAGTCAGCACATCTACTGACGGTTAGTCTAATTATTGTATTTTGTTTTTCTTTCAGATAGACGATATACCCTGTGAAATAATATTGCTAGAACAACAGTAGAATAATGTGCATACTAATAGGTTAGATTCAAATGATCCACAAAAACAGAAGTATGCTGTATTTTTGCAGGCGCTAGTGATGGGCTTGCAGTGAATTATCTTAGTACCACTTCCACTTAGTAGAGCAACTCTTCAAATATGAATCCACTCTTTTTTTCCACTTGCCATGATATAAGTTCAGACCCATTACCGGCATCTTATTCCAAAGCATTTGTTCTTTCTTCTGGGTCCAATCAGCCATCGTATCAAGTCTGTTTTGTAGAGAAATGTCGTCATGTAAAATGCCCACCCAAATGTAGAGAAACGTCATCATATAAACCCACCCAAAATGCTTGCAGTGCACAAACTCTCCTAAGCGGACCTCTCTGCATCCCTCATTTCAAACTATCCTTACAACTTGACCTCTGGATATACTGTTGTCTCAATCACTGAGATTTTCCTTTCCATAAATCCAGCAAGACATTTCAGTATAGACTGTACAGTCAGTCAGTCAGTCAGTCAGTCAGTCAGTCAGTCAGTATTTTTTTTCTTCTTTTCTAATAGACAAAATACATGAGAACCTGAAGAGCATAATCTGCACACTGCTAAATCCAAACTAGTCATCGCGTACAAGTGGAAGCATCCCTGTCAGAGAGTGAAGTGATATTGACAACTACTGACTGTTTTGCTTTCTGAATGTCTTACCAATGCATTTACTAGTGTCAGTTGCTAATCATTACTGTTATAAGAGCTTCTGGCTAGATCTATGATGTTATACGTCTTGACTATAGATGTATTTGCCACTCTCAAGTCTCAACTCTACTTCTTATCAGTATGATGTAAAGTTACTAAGTGAGAGGTGTGCTTTGTTCTTCCAGGGTTTAAATCCTACAAATTGTTTTTACTTGAAATTATGTGCGCTTTAACACACTCGTAACATTTTTCATTTATCTGATGTGGCAAGACTGTGAACTGCGGACTACATCTAACACTAGATGTTATGTGATTTTTGTTGTTTTGACATTTCATTGCATATTTTTCTTTCTCACTGACCTCATTATCAAGTCATGCTTTAAGTTTAGAATGCTTTGTGTTTAAATTCTTTTCATTGATATCTCATGGTAATATCACGAAACAGATAGACTCCACCAGTGAGTTTCGTACTGTCGGATTGCCTATAATCGAGAAGTTAAGGTTTATAATGTACAAGTTTATTAGCTCATTCAGCTTTGGAGTAAGGTGGAGCTGGGGGTGAAACTACCGTGTTTTCCCCCAAGCAAAGAAAGTCAGATAGATGTTGAATAGGAGGATTCCGTGGAGGAGTACCTTGAGGGGTTATATTTTATCGGCTTAAGTGTAGTTTCTTTTTCTTATGCAACAACAAATCCTTGTATCGCAGTCTGTGGGTCAGCATGCTTAGCAAACATGCTCCCTATATATGCAGAAGTTCCTTTTTAGTTCTATCTGTAAATGCTGCTTGCAGAGATTCTAACATCAATATTTTCTTATTTGTTCGGTGACAGGTAGGTTTGCCAACTATGTTAGTCCCATCTAATGGCTGCCATATTTAAGGTGCTGCTCCTCTTCATGGGAAGTTTTTGGATTTTCACCAATGCAGAGGTTCATAGAAGCAGTTTCTTCCCTTTTTCTATTAGTTTGATTTTCCAGTATTTTTGTTAAGAAAGTCATCCGCTCCGAATTGTCATCATCTTATTGATAGATTAGAACGAACAGAAAAGATATTAAAATGCTTTCTGTATCAATTTTCCATTCAATTGGGAATTCACTATGAGAGTTTTTTTTTTTTTTTTTTAACTTGACGCATGTCAAGCTGTCAACCACTAATCTTACGCAGTTCCTTGCAAATATTACAGTTTTGCATTAATAAATCGCATTGTTGTATTGTACCGTTGCTTGAAATTGAGGTAGATTAAGCTCTCCGTATAACCATGGATGTGATATTTATGGTCATGTTGGAATAATAGTTCTGATTTTCTTCTTATTTTTGGAGATAAAAAGGAGGGATTCTTGGCGGGTAGACAGAAAAGTTTTGTCTCTTTGAGTTGACAACTCTCAAGGTGATCAAGGTGAGAATGTTTGTGTCTTTCATAAATATTGGACGTATAGCAAAGCTGCATGTGCATACCATAATTGCCTAGGTTTCAACAGATGTGCATGAGGGAAATCGCACTTTCGCATCGGTCAAATGTTTGAGTGCAAATACTAGAAAATCGATAAAAATGCCGAAGAAAGACCAATCAATTAAATTTAAGAGAATAGGATATTATACGCCATAATGAGCGTGTAGCAAAAATGCATCCTTAAAAAAAAAAGAATTACTTGACTACAGGACCATTTCCTTTTTACGTTTACAAACATAAGTTGAATCTACTGTAACTAGTACAGTTCAGTAGGCTGTCTGTGAACATGTGACAAATGTTTCTGATGAACCAAATTAATCAACTCTGCTCTTAGGATTTTGTCCTTGATTTATGTTTCGCCAGCCGCTCATCATAGGATGCTGCAACCAGTTAAGTAGCATATCATATAACAAGGAAGAAATAAAACACACAAATGTGCTGAGAGCCTGAGATCTAGATCATGGAAAAATATTCTGAGACATGAGCAGGAAAGGGCAACAACAATGTATTGCAGATTTACAGTCTTATTAAAACATATAAAGCAACATAAGCTTAAACTTTATGAAACAGTAGACCAGAACATGAGCAAGCTTATTAAACAGACAAATGAGAACAAAAAGATCATCCTGTTTTTGCATACAATATTATTAAATGCTTAAAATTTAAAAGGGTGCATACGAAAATGGTACTCACGTTCTGTTGGCCGTGATATGAGAGGGATGTGGGTTGCCTTCTTCTTGCCATTTACTGAGGGACCTCGATCTGAAAATTCAAAACTACCATCAGTCGCTAAAGCAAAAGGCAATCACACAAATAAGGTTTCCTGAGGGCCCATATTTCCATTTACCATTTGTAGAAGAGCAGTTTAGCAGTGCCTCCAGAAAGATAGCAGCTTGGAGTTTGTAAGTTTTGAACTCATTTGTTAAGTGCTCCATCAAACCCTGCTCTGAATCTACACATAGTGTTTACAATCAGATCTAAGTGAATACAAGAGCAATGTCATTTTGACTTGATCTTCTTAGCTTTTTCTAGCGTTTCACTTTTTCCCTCGTATTTAACTGAATCATTTACATTCTCAGTCATGCCAAAAACGGTCAACAGGTGAACCTCGATAGTTTAATAATGAAACTAAATAGACTGTATTGGAACAGAAAAAAAGTTTCTCATTCAGCAAGATTATTAGTTTACCATTAATTAATTCATCCAGGTATAACGTGTAATCTTAATAGCGCGAGATACAAATTATTCTGTTGTCACTGACTACAGATGAAATATGCAATACAACCCTAAGAAACCAAAGAAGGTCATAGGTACATGCACAGTCGTCTTCCAGAATTATAGGATGACATGATTTAAGAATTACACAAAACAGTATAAAATTTGAAATTTTACCATCATATAAATACCTGGTGAACAGATAAAATTAAGATCTTTGAATTCGCATGACTGGAGAACTAATGGAAGCTCAGTAGCCATGACATACTGCGGTTTCCTTGGAATCTTGTTCGTATCTAGTAATTCATCTATCACCTATATAACATTTTTGAATATTAGCTCAAGCTGAGTCCTTTCATAATGATGAAGGGGGAATAAATTTTTTGAAAGAGAACGATTTTATCAGATAGAAAATCCACGGTCTCCTCCATTACGTAACGTACGCTGTAAGAGGTTTAACAATGCAGTTGCTAACGTTTTTGGTGCATAAAATAAGACCCACCATTTTATTGATCTACTGTATAGGTACCAGTTTTTCTTGCTAGCCGTTCTTATAACCCGATTACAGTTAATTTGATGTTTATGCAAATAATAGATATTAAGGTAGTCAGGATTCAACATGGGACCACACAAGGTTTTCATGAATCAAAAGGTATGCAAAATGCATTAAACTATCAATACCAATCAGATTAAGGATATAATGTACGCACAGAAGGGGATTCAAGACCTTCACCAATCATAAATAATACAGCAACCATGCAGCGGACCTGGTGCCACAGAAAAGCACTACCTTTAATGGTCATTGCCCATAGCTGACTATCTCCGGACCTGTAAAATAACAAACAAAAGCATTTGTCACGGAACACGAGTTCAAGGGGACACATGATTGTAAACAGAAAGAGAAAAATGGGACAGAGTTCTTAGAGAGACAAAGTTGACCTTTCATCGCAAGAAGAAATATCAAATGATATAATATTCCGCATGTAGTGGTGCACATTCACTGCATCCATCTTACAAAAGTTCCTGAAATCATGCTCCCCGACAAATTTCATACCAGCCTTTTGCATTGACTAATAAAACATTAAAAGGCCTTCATGAGAATCCTTTAGTACCCAAAATTGTCGGTTAAATACGATATCAATCACCAATGCAGAAAAATTCGCAAGAAAGGCAGCAAAGACTTGCATACCAAGGTGTCAAGATTTGTGCTCCAGAAAAGATACTTGTACTCCCTGCTCGAACAGCTAAACCTGGAAAATTGACAATTGAGTCCAGGCATTCACATGACTAAAAAAATAAAAATAAAATCACAATGAAGTAATTTATAGAGATCCTACAACAGAAGAATAAGAAAATGTATCTGGAAAGCTGACCAAACCTTGCATGGAAATCACTAGGAACGGGACACCAGCCAATGACTCGAATGTCATTTGGAAGGGCTCTGTTCAGCACCCTCACATAGTCAATTTCCTTATCTGAGAAAAAAAGTGGGTGCAGCATCAAGTCATCGTAGGAGCAATATACCAAAGAAAAAACGAAAAAACGCATGCTGCCAGGCCATTTTTCAAAGGAAAATAGAAAAACGAAACAAAAGAAAGACATGGCAAATGTTTAGGAGATGAACCGGTGGTTCATGATAATCCTGTCCACCGCCTATTATCCAGAAAACACTATACGGTTCCCAAATAAACTATATATGATCACTGAAAAACAAAAGAAAATAGATAACAGAGAGAAGATAACATACCATACATGGCTTGTGTGGGCTTGCAGTTTTCATGCTCCCCTGTGTGTTTGAGTTTTGACCGTAGCAACAAAGCAATTACCTGATCAAAATATCAAATAACAAATGATTTCGTTGAAAAAGAAAAAAAAAATCACTTGCATGGGAGGGCATAATTAGATAATGTATGAACTCTAGTATTTGATGGTTGAAGACTTGAATTACCAAGATTCCTCTCTCAAGTCTGACTAATGACATCCAATGACATCTACCTTCCACTACAATGTACAGGTTTACATGGATTTGACTCGCGAAAAAGGAATAATATGTTGTTATCCATCCATTGGATGCACTTTGGGCCCCTTTAGAACGGTCAATTGTATTGCATCCAGATGGTAGCTAATTAACAGTAGAACTAACACATGATAGCCAATAGTGGCTTCAGACAGATATAAAAGGATCCATGCATGAGTAAACTTACAAAGATATTAGCATTTGGTTTACCTGCCCAACAGAAGAAACGCCCTTGTCTGTTCTACCACACCTAGAGTATTGTGACTCTGACTTGTCAACAACCAGAAGCCTTGTCGTCACGAGAGCTTGAAACAATTCAGACTGCATAATGACAAAACTAAAATAAGTAAATGTCTACATCTAATATGTGCCGGACGTCGACCCACTAGCCATTACATAGTGCACTATAGGAACATGGTTAGGCTGCTTAGGCACCTCACAGTTAGATGTCCAGAGATGGAAGTGCCACTGTGCCAGCATACCTATGCAAGGACAATTAAAGAATGCCTAATAATATTGTAACAGTTTCAATTTATAGATATAGTAACAGCAAATCAATCAGACTGATAAAATGACGATGGCTCTAGCATGAAGCAACCTAGCTAGTGCATGAAGAGGACTTCCTAGTTTATTTCCTTTAGGTTACGAACTATAAGTTAGACACGGAATCACAGAAACAAGTATGCGAACCTCAACAGTTGGATTTTCTCCCTCACAAGAAAATCCATTTAACCTGCAGATAACATAAAACTAGTAAAAACACAAGTTGAGATAGCAAAGTTGACAAAAATTCGATAGAGTAGCGATACAGACATTGTATATCTGTAACTAAAACGTACCGTTTACCAAAGTACATCATTTTAAGAGCAACATATCTCTGGGGATAATTATGTAACGACTTCATGTAACCCTCTGCACACAAACAAAATCATGATTTATACACTCCAACAATAAGCATATGTGGTTTTACTAAAACCATGAATTTGATTTCTACTTAATAACTGCAAACACATACTCTTCACTCTTTCTTGCCTTCTTGTTCTAATTTTATGAATGGGTTTGATTCCTCCCTGCATATCCGAGTTCTTACTAGAAAGAAGTTCAACATCTCCACTCTTTCTCTCCTCATTTTCAGAATTGTAGTTGGATACAACAATTTGACTCAAACTCTTTTCTAACTGCACTTCAAAAACCCTAAAATTAATATCAGAAAAAACAAGTTCACTAAATCAATCATATTATTTCTTTGACCAACCTTTTGGCAGTGGCAATTCGAAATCTGGGCTAACAATGAAGCATTCTCCATCTCTAATTCCTAATTAAGTTGAGAAAAAAACATACACGGTCAAATAGCTGAAACTGGGATTTGAGAGAGAAGGAGAGAGTCAACTGTGATACCTTTACTCTGAGTTTGAGAGATTTCAGCTCGGAATGGAGGTTACTTATGGCATCTCCAGCGTCCAGAACTTCCATCGGAGTATCTAACGGAGAAGAATCGTCATCTTTTCCTTCTACCGCCATTATAATTTTCTGTTCTCAGAAACCTTAAACCTTTCCTGAAATCTGAACTCGGATTTTCTGTATATGTGCGGAAGTCAAATGTATTGTGTGCAGCCTCCACCTTGCTATGGGCACCCAACGGTGTCCCGTAACGGTATCCAAATTCCAATTACACTCCAAAGGGTATTTATGTAAGTCCGAAAGTGAAAGGTATTTTTTCTGGGTGGTTTCATCCACGAAGGTTATAAGTATCCATTGATGTCCAGCAGTTATCTTTCCCAACTTCAAAATCTTCAAAATCAATAGTCACTCTCCTGCGTAACCAGGTAATATCGTTTAGGGTTACAAATTATTAACACTGTACTTTATTTAAAAGATGTTAATTAGCTAGAAAATCCATACAATTGGTACTAGGTTCAACTCAATCCAACGAATTAGGTTTTAAACTCTTTCTATTACTTACTCTAATGATTTGTAATTTGATGAGGCTATTGCTTTTTGGGTCTTCAGATTTTGTACTAGTACTCGAGGAGCGTGACTGCTAGTGATTGATAAAATGGCAGAACAAGAGGAAGAAAATGCGGCTGAGCTTAAAATCGGAGAAGGTACGCTTTTTTCTTTTGCCCCTTAGTACCCTGTTTCTAATGGCTCTGAAATTGTCGAGCTTAAAAAAAAAATCTATGAATAAAAAGACCCAAAAATTGACAGTCTAGGTAGGTTTATGTTCTGTATTCATCATCATCAACTGTTGGTGTTTGCTAACATATTAACAATATCTCAGTGGTAACAAAAATTTGAAAACTTAACTCAGTGGGGAGGTTTTTATGCGGTTCTTAAATTGTCTGGTACTGATTGGTGAGTGATTTGGCTTGTTGTTTGGGCATTTTCACTTTGATGACTGTTTGTCCTTTTCAGAATTTTTG
Organism: Papaver armeniacum; assembly: GCA_023531295.1. Classification (NCBI taxonomy): domain Eukaryota; kingdom Viridiplantae; phylum Streptophyta; class Magnoliopsida; order Ranunculales; family Papaveraceae; genus Papaver; species Papaver armeniacum. The sequence goes on along the minus strand of JAJJWW010007824.1, from coordinate 63,205 downwards.
AAGGCCAAGTGTCTGATGAATTGTGAAGTTGCTCTCATTCTTGATCGTAAATTTGATCAGCTTCAAGCAATGTCTAGTGATCCAATGAGTCAAGTTTCTCAGTGAGTAACTAAGTGAAACACTTCCTGTTCATTTGTTTTAATTTTTGTATGGGAATTTGAATACTTGAATGTCTTACTCTTATACATCATATGACATAGGTACAATTATGTTTATCTTTTGGTTTCAGAGTGTTTGAGAAGTCGCAGCAGTATGTCAAGCGCTTTAGCCGTTACAAAAATGCTGATGCTGTTAGACAAGTTCGAGAGTATCCTTCAAGTTTCCAAAGTTGATATAAATATTTATTTCTCCTCCTTGACAAAATTATATTAATCGCACAACTGATGGCTAAAGCCACATTTTGCATCACACGAAGGATAGAAAATAAGAACATACAATGCAGTTTGCATACCATACCATGTTTTATGTTTAAGTACATGACGAAGCGAGTTTCTTCGTTTGTGTTGGAAGTGGTAAAAATATTTATAGGTCTAATGATCGCCATTTGCCAATATACCACCTCATAAAAGGATAACTTCATCACCCAGTAGCCTTACAATCAGGGAAAGCTCTCATACCATCATTTCTGGTGTATTTCATTATTGTGACATTTTAAGTAGTTTGCATAAGGATTTGTTCTCCTTTTATTTGAGTTTCATATATGTTTCAAATTATGAGCCGTCTAATTCTTAACCAACATTCAGAATCCTAAGTAGATACCAGTTGGCTGAGTTTGAGGTAATGCAGGGACCCATTTTCTCGAAAAAGTATTCCAAAGTTTGTCCATCTTCCTATGAGAATAATTTATTTGTCACTCTGTTGCATTTTGTAGCTTTGTGTACTTGGAAACTTGTGCCCTGAAACTGCAGATGAAGCTAAAGCCATGGTTCCGTCTATTACGGTAATCTTCTTGCAAAGGATGCATAACTGCTTGATTCGTTTTTCTTTTTAGATGATCATATCCTTATTCTGTCAGTTGGAATTGTGTATAATACACAACATCACATGATGCATGCCTGCTAATATGATCCATTCTCACAAAATATTTGATTCTGAAACTTGCCTTCTTGCACTGCACGAAATTACGGAACACTTGGAAGCTGATTTCAAGCTGATTTCAAACATATAAGTTAGATGTTTTAAATGTGCGCGCTTTGGATCTAACATTCATTTTTTTTCATCCTTTGGAGACTACCCTTGTAACATCAGCGGCAATATATGTCATCATAAAGATTATACTATGAACTATGAAGCCATACAGCATGATTTGCATAGTGAGACTTAACCTCAACATGCAGATTAGTAAGTCGATAATGATAATAGGAATCACAGCACATCCTTGTTTCACTGTTTGATGATCAAGTTGGTTACTAGCCTTATGAAATTATTGACTGTCCATGGAGTGGTGCATCCAGTTGAAATCGTGGTTTTCAAAGTTAAAGAGTATAGGTATAACTATTAACTTCATACAAGTTGTTTTGAGATTTCTTGGCAGTTGAGACTTGTTAGTTTTACCAAAATGTACATGGAACATGTTAGACCGCAAATGCTAAGTTGGTTGAGACTTATTTATGTGAGGCGGAGTTGATTTTTGTGGGAATGGCCAATCTTTTTATTGTACATATGTACCTTCTCGTCTTATGTTTCATGATTAGAAACAGGGAAACCATATGTTTGAGAGATAACTAATATATGAAATTGTACAAAATGTTATTTTCGTTTTTCTATTTTGTTACTGATATAGAACTAATCGACTTTAACTTCATTATTTTTGCCAGACCAAGGAAAGAGGTTGCACTGACGAAAATATCGAGAAGATGTTGAATGACCTTTCATTGATCAAAAAATTTGAATGAGAAGACCCTTTATGTTTCTTTATATTTTAGCCATCTGAACCATGGATTGATGGCAGATCAAATTCGGATGTAATATTGAAGCATGTAGGACTCTCAAACCCTTTCCCTTCCTAGTACTGTACAAAAGCTAGGAAGGCTCCAAAAACTCGCCAGTCTTTTATTTGGCTGTAGACTACTGAATATATGATGTTATAAATATCTGGTTAGCAGTTATTATTACCACAAAAATGACTTGAAATTCCATTATTATTACCACCAACAGTAATTATTAGAAAAGAGGAGTCAGTTAATATATGACTTAAAATTCCATTATTATTACCACCAACAGTAATATCTGGTTAGCAGTTAATATATGATGTTATAAATATCTGGTTAGAACTATATATGATGTTATAAATATCTTGTTAGTAAAAAATATCTGGTTAGAACTATATATGATGTTATAAATATCTTGTTAATAAATAATTGTTTCTCTTTCACCAACAGTAATTATTAGAAAAGAGGAGTCATGACAAGAAAAAATCTAAAATGAATTATTACATGTTGACCGGGGGTTCGACGGTCTCTATTTGGATAATAATTATTTGTACCGGATTGAAATGATTTTAAAAATAATTTAGCTCTCGTTCGATCTTTTTTAGTGATTCTTCGAATAGGAACTGTTCCTTTCGGGCATGAATATCCTAGTTTAACATCCCACGACTGCCGAGAAGATGACTCCAAAGAGAACGACTTGGATCTTAAATTTTTGGGAAGACTACTTGGCCTCAACTGCATTATGTCCAAATATGTAAGGAATAATAAGGAAAACAAATTCATTATATTAAAGACTTCGCAGCCGTTGTCATGCCTTTCAAGTTTCCAGAGTTTGGTTCATTAAGCCATGTTGAGTATTTACCTGGATGACGTGATCCTTAAGCAAAGGATGATCCATTGATGGTTGTTTATTAATGTCAATACAATCAACTTTTCCCCCATCTTTCATCCGAAAAATATAAAAAACAATGAACTATGTCAAACTACTTTGCAATACACAAAGACCACCAGAAAGAGAAATTGTTATGGAACCTGGTGTAATGCTCAAAGCAAAGAGTTTGTGACGCCCTAAAAATTTAGTTTTTTACATATACGGACCAAATTCAACATTTACCATTCTATAACTAGACTACTGCTGCAGCAGTGGCGGCCGACCGAAATTCAGGAAGAACACTTATTGCTGTTAGAAGAAGTAGTTCTTTCTCTGTTTTGCTTTGTGTAACTGGAGTGTTACTTAGTTATCTTTATGCTTTTTACTTTCACTGCTTTAGGGTAGTTGTTAGTTACTGTTGCTTAGTTACTGTTGTTCTCTCTATTTAAAACAACAACTCACTTTGTACTTCTCACGTTGAATGCAACCACTTTGTACGTTTCTTTACTTCTGTCATGGTATCACGAGGGTTGTTCGATTCTCTACCACACATTGTCTAGGGTTTCTTCATTCTTTGCTTCCGCCGCATACCTTCATCTTCATCTTCATACTTTGTGCAATCTCATCTTAACTCAAACTCTGCACCACCACATATTCATCTTATCTTCTACCTTTGCTTATCTATTGCATCTTACCTCTACTGATACGTTACTATCTTCTCTCTGTGTACCTTAGATTTCAAATCTCTTGTCACATCATGACTACTGTGTCGTCCCCTCACTATGAAACAACTACAACTTTTCCTTTTCAACACATTACTCAACTTATTAGTCTTAAACTTGATGACACAAACTTTCTTATTTGGAAAAATCAGATGGAACCCATACTTATTAGTACAGATCTGATTGGTTATGTAGATGGATCCATTACATCACCACCTGAGTTTATCAAAGACGGTGAATCTGAGATCTTAAATCCAGCTTATTTTAAGTGGAGAAAATGGGATAAATATGTTCTTAGTTGTCTTAACTCTACCTTCTCATACTCTCTCTCTTTGCTGTGTTGGGATGTACCACTGCAGCAGAAGTATGGTCATATCTCACAAAGGAGTTCTCCAATCAGTTCTCAGCTCGTAGATCTATGCTCAGAGGACAACTACAGACCATAAAAAGAGGAGCTCGTACTGTTGCTGAGTATGTTCAAGAGGTTAAAATTATTTCTGATTCATTAGCTGCTATAAATGACAAAGTTGGTGAATCTGATATTGTTATGTATGTACTCAATGGGTTAGGGAGAGACTATGATAACTTTGTTATCTCTATTCATAATCGTGAAACCCCCATTTCCTTTGCTGATTTAAAAGCCAAAGTACTGACACATGAGCAGTGGCTCAAAGCTCAACACCTAGAGACAACCATAGCTTTAGATTCAGTTACCAACTCTGCTTTTTTCTCTCACAAGACCTTTACATCTGGTTCTACATCTGGATCTGCATCTGGTTCTTCATCTGGTTCTTATAGACCACCTCAATCCTCAAGACCTGATAGACCACCCTCTCAATGGATTGATTACTCCACTGTTGAGTGCCAGATTTGCAAAAGAACTGGTCATTCAGCTGGTAGATGCCCTTATAGATACACTGCTTCTAAGAATAATGGTTCTCAGAAGAAGTCTCAGTATAATACTTCTACAAGAAATCCTCAGGCAAATTCTTCTATTACAGTTAGTTCTTCTCATTTGTCTGAGCATTCATCTTGTCCTGCTGCTGTTTTTTGGTTACCTGACTCAGCTGCAACCAGTCACATGACTAATGATGTTTCTCTACTTATTAATCCAACTAAATACACAGGTTCTGAACAGGTTATGGTTGGAAATGGATATCACATTCCAATTACTTTAGTAGGTAGCTCTGTGTTGCATACACCTACAAGAAACTTCACTCTGTCCAATGTGTTGTTTGTGCCAAGCCTCACTCAAAACCTTATATCTGTGGGCATTTTTACTAGTGAACACAATTGCAAGATTGGTTTTACACCTTGGGGTTATGAAATTACAGACCTTGACACTCAACTTGTCTTGGCTCAAGGTGTTATCAATCAAAATCTATATCCAATTGGTTCCCAATCATCACAAAAAGCCTTCAGTTCCATTACTGCATCACCATCTCTTTGGCACAAAAGATTGGGACATCTTACCCACAATATTGTCAACAACTTACAAACTTCAAGTCATATTTCTTTCAGTTCAGGTGAATTTGATTCATTGTGTCATTCTTGTCAGCTTGGCAAGAGTAAGAAATTGCCTTTCTCTGCTTCAGATAGGACCACTACATCACCATTAGAACTGATTCATTGTGACATTTGGGGGCCTGCTCCACAAGTTTCTACCTTGGGTTACAGATATTACATACTGTTTGTAGATGACTACAGCAGGTTTCATTGGATTTTTCCAATGAAAGACAGAACAGAGAGTTTAACCTGTTTTCAACATTTCAAAACTGTCAATGAGAATTTGTTCTCTACTACTGTCAAGGGTTTTCAATGTGATGGTGCATATGAGCTCATGAAGGGTGTTTTCAGGGACTTTCTAGACAAAGAAGGCATCAGTATCTCTTGCTCATGTCCTCATACTTCTCAGCAAAATGGATTGGCTGAAAGAAAACATCAGCACATTACATCAGTGGGTAATACTCTCTCCTTTCAAGCATGTCTTCCAAAGTCATTTTGGTTTGATTCATTTCTTACAGCCACTTATCTCATAAATAGAATACCATCCAAAGTTCTTGATTATGTTTCTCCTTTTGAGGTTCTTTTCAACAAATCCCCTGACTATTCCTTCCTCAAAGTTTTTGGGTGTACTTGTTATCCTCATTTAGGAGCTTACAAGAAGGACAAGTTAAGCCCCAAGTCAACAAAGTGTACCTTTCTTGGATATAGCCCTTTACACAAGGGTTACAGGTGTTATGACAATTCTACTCAAAGGGTTTACATCTCCAGGCATGTTGTATTTGATGAGACAACATTTCCTTTTTGCAATTGTACATCATCCTCTACATCCAGTTCTGCATCAAGCTCTCCTGCTGCTGTCATTGAATCAATTTCAGAGAGTGTTGATGATAAAAGTGCTGACATAAATCCTGTGACAAATTCAGATTTTGATTCTGAACCTGAACCACTGGTTGATCCTCCAATTGGTGCTGACATTTTCTCAACCACTGAATCTGTTGCTGCTCCTGTTCATACTATGGTTACAAGATCCAAAGATGGGATAGTCAAGCCTAAATTTTTACCCGATTTTATTACTAACTACACTGTCCCACATCCTCTTCACTCAGCATTTGCTTCAATTGTTTCTCTTCCTAAGGAGCCAAGGACTTACAAGTCAGCTAGCAAGCAGCAAGAATGGAATGATTCAATGCAGTCTGAGTTTGATGCCTTAATGTTAAATGGAACTTGGTCTCTAGTACAACCTACTTCTGATATGAATGTTCTGGGTAGTAAATGGATCTATAAATTGAAGCTTCAGCCTAATGGCGAAGTTGACAGATGCAAGTCTAGGCTTGTTGCTCAAGGATACAGTCAACAAAGTGGTTTGGACTATAATTCTACTTTCAGTCCAGTTGTCAAAACCACTACAATAAGGGTTGTTCTCACTGTTGCCTTAACAAAAAAATGGTCTATCAGGCAACTTGATGTTTCCAATGCATTCTTGCATGGAGACTTGTCTGAGAAGGTTTATATGAAACAACCTAAGGGTTTTGAAGATGCTGCTCACCCTGATCATGTTTGCCTTCTTCACAAGTCCATCTATGGTCTCAAACAAGCTCCTAGAGCTTGGTTTGAGAAATTCAGTGGTTTCTTACTTGATGCTGGGTTTGTTATGTCAACTTCAGATCCCTCTATGTTCATTTATTTATGTGGAGAAGACACTGCTGTTCTCCTTCTCTATGTGGATGATATCATTCTAACTGGCAGCTCAGATTACTTTCTTTACTACTTCTTAGGGATTGAAGCTATGTTCTCTCCTTCTAAAGACACTTTGACTCTCACTCAACAGAAATACACGGTTGATCTTCTTGTCAAGGCAGAAATGACAGATTACAAACCATGTCCAACACCAGTCTCGACTGACAAGCGTGCATCTATTCATGATGGTGAACCATTGCCTAATGGTTTGGTATTTAGGAGTTTAGTTGGAGGACTCCAGTACCTGACTCTCACTCGGCCAGACATTACATTTGCAGTTAACTACATTTCCCAGTTTATGCATGCTCCTACCACTACACATATGCTTCTTGTCAAGAGAGTGTTGCGTTATCTAAAAGGTACATTAGGCTCTGGTATTGTCCTTCCAAGTCGGAGATGTCACCACATCACTTCCTTCTCGGTTCGATTGGGTTTGCCCCCCGATACTCGCCGATCTACTTCAGGGTACTGTGTATTTTTAGGAGATTCTTTAGTTTCATGGTCCTCCAAGAAGCAACCGACCGTTTCTAAAAGCTCCACTGAAGCTGAATACAAGGCCTTAAGTGTCTTAGCTGCTGAGGTCATGTGGTTGTCTGGAATGCTCGAAGAACTGCATATCACTCCAACTAAACCCTTCACCATTCACTGTGATAATATGGGTGCACAGTTCTTAGCTTCAAACCCTGCCTTTCATGCTCGCACCAAGCACATTGAAGTAGATTATCACTTTGTGAGAGACTTGATGGATGCAGGCACAGTGACAGTACAATTCATCCCTTCATCTCACCAGTTGGCTGATCTGTTTACAAAGGGACTCTCCTCCACAACTTTTTTCAATCTCGTTGATCAACTGATGCACTGTTCTCACCCTACATCAGATTGAGGGGGAGTGTTAGAAGAAGTAGTTCTTTCTCTGTTTTGCTTTGTGTAACTGGAGTGTTACTTAGTTATCTTTATGCTTTTTACTTTCATTGCTTTAGGGTAGTTGTTAGTTACTGTTGCTTAGTTACTGTTGTTCTCTCTATTTAAAACAACAACTCACTTTGTACTTCTCACGTTGAATGCAACCACTTTGTACGTTTCTTTACTTCCGTCAATTGCAAATCATAAAAATGACTTAAAATTCCATTATTATTACCACAGCCTTCTCACCTGACACTTCTCGTTTAAAGTTGATATCTCAACATTGAGCTCCACTTTTGCTAAACAACGATGCTACACACGCCGAACCGAAAGGGAATCGAATGGAGCGAGTTCAGCTGCATCGAGATATGTATGGGCAGAAGTGGGGCCCATGTGTTGTCTCTGTCGGTGAAAAAGCGAAGTGAGTTTAGAGTTATTGTTTGCTAAACCACCAGAAGAAATATTGGAAGAAACAGAAGAAAAACTAGTAAATTTCTCCCGAAAGTAACTTAAAATTTCAAAATTTTATTACTGAAATAGTCTTAATAATCGAAGTGTGCCCCAACTAAAACCAGAAAAAAGAAAAAGAAATATTGAGCAAACTGTGTTTTAGCACTCTCCATATATACATGTTATCATGAAATTTCATAGAGGATCGTTGCTCCACGTTTTCTTGTTACTTGGATAAGTAACCACCTCCACTCGAAAGTTGCAAGGGTTCCTCAAATTGTAATACAACATACTCCTCTGCCACAGTCCAGCCGTTTCTGCTAGACTTTTTCTCATCAAGTTGGCTAGAACAACTCTGATATTAAGATATCACAAGGAAAACAATGAGACACAGCTTAAACAGTTGGATACTAGATAGAGCAGCTACTCTAGAGTGCACAACCTATAGTTTTATCTCACATGCATGATTTGCTATACAAATCAGTTGAGAAAGAGATCAGGAATCACCTTAGAACAAGTATAAGTGATGAGTGTCATCCAGTTCCAATCTTCCGGATACTGTGTCGACGAATCACATGCTTCGCGTAGAAAAAACAATAACGGCGGCATCAGCTGCATCTCATAATGTTGTGGTCCATCACAAATCACACACTTCCCAGGTTTTTCTATTTCCCTTGAAGCCAAAAGTGGTTTTCCCCCATATGAGTACCTGATCAGAGAAAAAAAATAACAAGGTTCAAGTAAAAGTAAAGAATTAGATTTTAGGAAAACATGCAACAACCGCAGATGTTTAGCATTTACTTGTTTTTTTCATTGGTGATTATGAAAATATCAACTAGTACAGACTGGCTATTGTTACTTCTTTCATGTTTCTAGTTCCAAGTGGTATACCTAAAGCATTGCTCAGGAAATGCATTCATCCGCTTCATGAACTTCAAGTATGTCCTATCAACGTGTAAAGCTCTATCGTACTCATAACCTTCTTCTTCCCATGCTTCTTCCTCATTGTGGTCTTCGTTTCTGTTATCCGTGAGATTTAGTGAGGCCAAGCTAGTCCCAACACTACCAACACCCCCTGATGATGATTCTTTTTGGGTGTATATATAAAAGCAAGGTATCACTGCAATCAACATTCAGAAAACCACAATCACATTTGAAGCCAGATGACATCCCTGTATTAACTTCCAATAAATAACATCTCTGATTTATCACACTGATCATAAGATGAAATGGATGCCAAAAAATTCGGGCAATATAAGATATCATATTGCCATCTTAAGTTGACAAAAGAGATCATATTACAATACTCTAAGCATATTTTTGGGTATAACAAAATCCATTTTAGGAAATTATTCAAACAAGAGAGATTAAAGAGAAAAAGTGTATTAATACCTTTCTTCATTTCACACAAACTATTAATTTGAACGATTATAAGAGATGCAAATATGAAACTGAATAAATAGAGTACGTTATAGCCTCGCGGTTTAACAATCTCGTTGCCTATATCTGAATTTCTGGCTATATAATTCTCCAAAACGATGAAACAGCGAGGCAGGTGCAACCACATTACATAGACATTTAACATAAAGATAATCTTTAATAGGATTGTCTGCACATGAAGTCATGTACAAACTTGTCTAGGATTATACTTCCAGATTTCCGATGCATTAAACAGTAATACTTAACAGTGACATGTATTAAATTAGGACATGGTATTCTTAACAGTGACATTATTCAAGGTGCTAATGTTAGATATTATTACTCGCTTTTTGTTTTGAAAAAGATGTGTGTAAAGAGAAGCCCTAGACACAATAACATCTTAATACCTTTGCACTTCTAAAGATTTTTTTATTTTATTCACAAAAGGAAAAGAGCAAGCCATACCTTACCTGGCCTATCGGCCTCAGCCAGTCTAATTTTCCTTACTGATTCGGGTTGCTGATGATTTCTTTTCTGTTGATGGCCATTTTGTTTCTTGGAATTGGAAGCTTGGCTTGAAGCTTCAGATAGTAAGCGACCCAGCTCTTCAAGATCCACATCATCAAGATCCTCTTCATCAGAGTCATTCTGCGACAAGTCCAGATAGTTGGACTTCGAAGTCGGGCCAGCAGACGCTGCAGAAGGAGAAACTTCCTGAATAGGAGCCTTCGATTCCTCCTCACTGGGAGACTTTTGTAACCTAATAGCCCGCCAGCTGTGGTAGATAAGAAAAGTCACAAGAAAACACTTTTCCTTTCAGTTCACTTAACTGACAAGCGTACTTGGTGGGAATTAAATAGCGAAAGCTTTAGTTCTTAATCACTCAAACTACTTCAGGCTTATCCTTCAGCCTTAAAAGTAACAAACGAATTCGCACTTGTATCTTCACAGATTTCAGAAGAAAAAAACAAGCAAAAACATCATTAAAGAGTAAGAAATACCTCAGAGGGTCGTGTGCGCATTTTGGGTTTACACAACCGAAAACGTATAATATGCGCTCTTCAACAGTCAAACTAGCATGGGAAATAGGAGCATAAAGCTACAAAAAAAAAACAGAAAGTACTTTAGACTCTTTCATTGTGACAGTTACCCATTGTTTTACTAGAAAAGGGAACTTTAATCAATTAAGATATCTGTTGGCAAACAGGGAGTTATAATTTAGACAATAACAGACCTGAATAACAAGGCACATACTACTTCCACATACACGACACTCGAGCAGGTCAGGTTTGATACTGACTTCAACAGGCCAATCCTGACACGAGAAAAAACTTGAAAACGTCATATAAACTGAAAAGAAACAACTCAGCCCCCCCTATATATATGTATTCATGAACTTACAGGTAGTCCACCAATCTTTGTGGTGTAGTGATCAGCTAATTCACAATAATTCTCTGCCCATGGACCTGGCATGCCCAGTATTACTTCACCCATCTCTTAAACTTCAAACCACAAATGAAAGAGAATTAAACAGTATGATACATAAGAAGTTAAGAACTGCAAAATTGAGAAGGAAACTGCTTTGGAAAGTGAACATGCTGAAATGATTGTACATGTGTTCAGAGTCGAGTTTTTTGTAGACAAATGATCTGTTATTAATGATTGCACCCATAGGTTAATGAAACAAAAGATAAACTATAAAAGAAAGTTACTAGCTAAACTATATGAAGAAAGCTTTCTGCTTAAGGAGATACGAAGTTGAAGCCGCAGTACATGGTTTCACTTTCATAAACTAGCTTCAAGCTAAAATACTATTCTAACTTCTCACACATTATAATGAGGTAATTTCCAACAATTCTGAAAGCTTAAGCGACTATGACCCTGCTTGTATAGAGTAGAAATTTGCAGACTACAAAACTTAGCAGTTACACAATTTTGCAGGCACACAACTATTACATTTCCTGCATTGACAGACGTCTTTGCAGACTCCTTAGAAACCTAGCTTCAGTTACCTCTGGATGGCCAAGTAAACCCTAATACTAATCAAGTAAAGTACTAAACCCTAGCAGTAACCTAGTAACAACAATCTTACTGTACATTTCACCCTAGCCCAAACCAAATGTCAATATAAGTATGTCTAAATGATTCAAATCAAAATTTGAAGAACAAGGAAGACAAAGAACACTAACTAATTTTGTTGTCTCAGATAATTCAAAATAAAACCACGAAATGAACTAAAACTTGCATCAAAAAGAAAGAAGTTAATCCTTGAAGAATCTTTATACTGAAACAAAAAATACAGTATGAGTGACAACTGCTATAAAGAAATTACCTGAAATTGCACTTCTAAAGAAACCAAAGCTACGCAGCCAGGGAGCAAAAATTCAGTTTTTTTCTAGGGCAAACTCCTCTCTCATTACTGCATATATTTGGGGTGGAAAGGGTATTAAAACTTGGGTGAAAATATCCAGTTTTCTTGAGTAAAAAAGTGTTGGTCGTTTCCGTTTCACAAGGGCAACACTCCTAGAAGAGGAGGATGAAACTGTAGACAAAATCTGTGCTGCTGTTTTGTAGTAATCTTAAGTTAATCGGAAGAAGAACCCTAATTTTAAATGATAATCTCTCTCAGTCTCTCACCCTTCAATACCCACTAGTTAAAATTCGCACTCGAATCTCTCCATGTATTGAAAGAAATCCCTAAAAAACTAAAATTTGCAATGTATGCCAGGGTGTTTAACTTTGGAAGTCACAGAAGGAAACCAATTCTTCAAGCATCGTACAAGTATCTCAATAGCTTTAACCATAATAGAACTCTTTCACAGGGTTCTTCTGTCTATAATACTAGTCTGTTTGGGTTAAGATTTTTTGGGTCTGATAGTGGTGGTGATGGAAATAAGAGAGAGATAAAACAGAATACTAGTCTTTCTGAGGCGTATACTCGGCTTGCAGAAGAAGACCAGAAAGAATGGCTGCATAATAAGTTATTAACTGCTGCCATTAAAAGCAAACAAGTACCTCCATTTGTATCCAAAAAGGAAAGATTCAAGAAGGAGTTCTTGAGAAGAATACTTCCATGGGAGCAAATTACAGTCTCATTGGACACGTTTCCCTACTACATTAAGTATGTTTATTTGAATTTTCTTTGTTGTTCATTTGGTTTATTAGTTAGGTTGCTACATTGAGTTGTTTAAGTTGTTTGTTATGACTGGAAAATTGTTTTATTCTTGTAGTGAAAGCTCGAAAAACTTACTGTTGGAATGCGCTGCTTCTCATTTGAAACATAAAGATGTTACCGGGTCTTATGGTAATCAGTTGGCATCTTCGAGTGGTAGAATACGGCTTCAGAGTGCCCCAGGTTGTTACTAATAACTTTTAGTCCCTTCTGTTTGTATATGTACTGGATGTTCGTGGGTTAACTGTTTGAGTTTTAATCTTCGCTTACAGGGACTGAACTTTATCGAGAAAGATTAGTTAAGGCACTTGCGCGAGAATTACAAGTGCCACTATTGGTGCTTGATAGTAGTGTTCTTGCCCCTTTTGTAAGGCTTCTCAGTTTCCAATTAAAGTGTACATTTTTAAGATAAATTATGTTCTTTGTTATCGCCGTAGTCTAGCCTAAAATAAATGAATGAAAATGTTGGGCACAGGATTTTAGCAAAGACGAGAGTGAGTTGGATGAGCCGGCGGAAGAGTGTTCTTCACAGTCTGATGTTGAGGAGAATAATGATGCAAGTAACGAAGATGAAATTGCAAGCAATGAGGGGAAGCAGAAAATCCTTAGGGCATTCATCCCATTCAGTTCTGAGGAATTTGCAAAAGTAAGAAAGTTTAAAGAAAAGATAAGATTAAAGGAAACTGCCAAGAGGTTGAAGAATAGAAAAATAATGTTGAAACCAACTAAATTCTTAGAAGTCTTGTGGTGTTATATCGGCATGTTATGTTGGATACTCCAACTGAGATAATATTGACTTACATGCATATTTGGGCCAAGTATGTTGCATCTGAGTCGTATTCACTTGTTCAATGCTCAATATTTTTGCAGATAATGTCTGGAGAAAGTATATTGCAATCTGTGACTGTGCAGTCACCAAAGCATGCTAAAAGGCCACTTAGAAAAGGTATTCTCTATCCTTGTGGTGCTTCCATATTTTGAATTTCCAAGTTTGCAATGGTTTTACTTGAGACTTCAAACTTGAGGAGGGAAATCTGATATGATGTGTGGAAAAGCAAGTTACCATGTAATTGCAAATCAGTTGCTTGCTAGGTTGTTTTGATGGTAAAGATTTTCACGCTCTTGGAAATCAGTTGCTTACTAATGCAGTGTTTCCCGCACGTGTGGCTAATAATTTTCAACTGCCAGTTGATATCCAGAATTGTAGTCACAAAATTCATGGAACATCCATTTAGTTTAACAATGCCTTTATACATGTAACACCTGTTGATTCTACCAATTTGAGTGTTGTAGACCCATAATTTCCTTTAACTTCCCTACAGCTGTACTTGGTAGAATCTCATGTTTCTTACTTCTTTTTTTAACTTATTCTTTAGCTTATTTGTTTCCCTTATCATCACATTATTTCTCTTTTTTTATATGCAGGAGATCGAGTGAAGTATGTTGGTGATTCTATGATTATTGAAGATGACAAAAGGTCATTCTGCTTCCTCCATTTGTGATATCAGCGATAAATTTTTTCTTGAATCTGGTTCTGGTTTCTTTTTACGGACTCTTCCGTTTGGGATGATATCCTCTTTTAGTTTTCGAATGAATACGTGTGAGACCTCTGATGGGTTAATAAATGTATCCATTGTGCTGAAGCACTTGACTTCTTGTCAAGCCTCAATTCCTCAAGAGAAAACACTGTACGAAATCCATCATTTAGAATCACAAATATGGATGTTGTGCAGAGATTCAAGTTTGTTCTGATCTCCATATCTGCATAAGCTTCAATTTAGGCTTCAGGTGTTGAGGTCTGTATTATGATTTCTGTCTGATGCTATGTGAATATATCCTTGAGTCATTTGCAACTGGCTCAAACCCTACATCAAATCAATTTAAATGCAATCGTAGATAGGCAGTGCTGGTGTTGTTACAAATGACCTGAATTATATGTTTCTGTATATTCTTATTACAATCTTATCATACTCTTTCACCCTGATGCCCCGATAAATGACTCATATTACTGTATACCTTTTCAGTAGTTATCTTATTCTCTTTCTTGTGGTTAATGGTGCCAGTTGGCTGCGTTTCATATGGTTACTAACTCAGGTATCATATCTTGTCTGGTACATTTTAGGTCTTTACCAACTGGTCAGTGTGGGGAAGTGTATCAAGTGAATGGCGACAGAGTAGCTGTAGTTTTGGATTCTATAAGTGACGAAGAAGAAGCAGATGAAGCTGCAGAACCATCGGTTTATTGGATACCTTGTATGCTTCCATTCTTTGGTCATGTGTTATCTTTTGTAGCTTGAAACTGGATGATACACACTTCACTATCATGTGACCTTGCATGGATTCATAAAAGGAACTCCGCCATTGATTCATGAAAGTTCTGATAAACAAAACAGTTTTCATTTTTTTGTTTACATAAATTGTGTATGGCAACTTAGGAACTTATGATAAACTGTTGATAATTCCCAGCTGAGCACATTGAACATGATCCTGAAGATTGTAACATTGCCATAGACACACTGCGTGAGGTGAGATACCCTTACTGAAGTATTCAGATTTGTGTATAAAAAATGTCAGAATATCTCACCGCCTAGTGTAAAATTTGAGGATATTATCATCTTTCGCTCTTGCATATAAGGTAGGTTATTGTATTAGATAGTGATCCTCTTGATGTGCTTTTTCCTATGTTTTTTCCTTAAATGCAGGTTTTGTCATCCTCGGAGCCTCTTATTGTCTACTTTCCAGACTCTTCTCAATGGTTATCGAGGGCAGTTCCCAAGTCAAATCGTGAAGAATTTGTTCAAAAGGTGGAGCAAATGTTTGAGCAGCTGTCACTACCTATTGTTTTGATCTGTGGGGAAAACAAGGTTGAAACAGGGTCAAAGGAGAAAGAGAAATTTGTAAGCTCTGAGAATTTTCCTCTTATTCTACACTTAAAGTCACTTCCCTTTGCTTACTATGGTATATGTATCTGCTTGGCTTTTATGTGCAAGGTTCCATGTTTGAAACACATTGCTATCATGTTGATCGTCACGATTCTTTCGGTCTTAACTAGGAATTTTTTTTTTTCTTGTGGTATGTGGCAGACGATGGTACTTCCTAATTTTGGTCGTCTTGCGCTGGTATTGTTATTGTGAACCCTATAATGTCTTCGTTCATTACACTTTCTCTTGTTTATCTTTTCGAAAGGGGAGAAAAGTGACTCTTGACCTAAAACTCATAATGGATTCTATAGCCTCTCTCGCTGAACAGTTTAACGGCGGAAATGGAAGCAACTAAGAGATCAGAATATCAGGACCTGTCTAAGCTCTTCACCAATGTTCTCTGTGTTCATTCTCCAAAGGTAAAATCTGGCAACTGGTTTTCATCGACGCTTAAATTGGTGATAATAACTCATTTTACTAGTTCGTTGATGGATTTTCTGCCGTGTCTGCTTGATTGTTTGTCGAGGTTAATTGTTCATTTATTGTATAGCAACCTGTTTTTCCAACTAGTACCACAAGAACCTGAAATACCATAACCAAAACATACTTATATGGAACATTTGCCATATGTTGTTTGTTTGTGCTGTTTCTTTGTTCCTAATTTCCTTTACTTTATAGGCTGGGTTTTTTTTTTTTTTTTTGTAGGAAGATGAACTGCTTAGGGTGTTCAATAAACAGGTTGAGGAAGACAGGAAAATTATGATATCAAGAAGTAATTTAGATGAATTGTACAAAGTAAGATATTTTTATATGTCGAAACTATGAGTTTACTTTGTTGAGCATACTTGAACTATATCTAGGAATTGTTTCCTGATTAACTTTTTCCAGGCTCTGGAAGACCACGAGCTTTCATGTACGGAGCTTTTGCATGTTAAATCTGATGATGTGAATCTAACAAAACAGAGTAAGAATCCACGCGTGTTCAGTTTTTTCACTGAGTAAAGCTAAGAATTTTAATTGATTCTCTTTTTTAAAAAAACGCTTCTATTGTCAATGTTGTTGTTTGTGCAATTAATATACTTAGTATGCCAGCTGCAAAGTACTAATACAAAATTCTGCTGAGCATATATGCTGGCTATGTTAAATTGAGGTATAATATTTTGCAGCTAACTTGGGTCATGGCTGTACTCCACCATGACTCAGCATAGCCTGCATAATAAAACTCAGTTCTCAGTTTTAACAGGTTGATAAGTCATTGGCTCTTGCTTACTGTCACTTTCGGGTTTTTGCGTACAGAAGCTGAGAAAGTCATTGGGTGGGCTCGAAATCATTATTTGTCAACCTGCGATTGTCCATGTGTAGAGGGTGCAAGATTAAATCTTCCATGTGAAAGGTTAATCACTTTGTCCCCTGGATGCTAATTCTCATATTATGGCATGTCATCTGGGTACTGATATTTGTTTATCCTCACGAAGTCTGGAGGTTGCAGTTTCAAGGTTAAAGGAACAGGAGATGATGACGAAGAAATCCTCGCAAAATCTCAAGGTATTTAACTCATGTCCGGACTGCACTTCAAATTGCCTAGGAAACTGTACTGATGCTACTAACTTTGCTGCTCATCTGTTGCATGTCTGAAATAATACAGAGTTTTGCTAAGGATGAGTATGAGAGCAACTTCGTTTCAGCTGTGGTCCCAGCAGATGAAATTGGTGTCCGCTTCGATGATATAGGTGCACTTGAAGAAGTGAAAAAGACATTGAATGAACTTGTCACTCTCCCAATGAGGAGGCCTGAGCTTTTCTCTCATGGAAATTTGTTGAGGGTGAAGTTTTCTTCTGTTTTGTTTTTGATTTAGCTGTACTTTATTTCCTGGTTGTAGTTGGATCTGTAACTTGCTCAGTATGCCTGTGATTCAGCACGTCTGACTTGCAATTATGTACAACTGAATCAGCCATGCAAAGGGATACTACTTTTTGGTCCTCCAGGAACTGGAAAAACTCTTCTGGCCAAAGCACTTGCAACTGAAGCAGGAGCTAATTTTATTAGTATCACTGGTTCGACCCTTACATCAAAGGTACGATAAAATGCTATGTGACTCCCATTCCCAGATAATAAAGTATGGTTTGCACTCCTGAAAAGTAATATTAAAGGTTCCACAATCTATCTGCCAGTGTTTTGAGAAAAATAGTGGGTAAAAATAATGAGCCATTTTTTTTTTTTTTTTTTGAAAGAGGAACCTTTTCATTAATGATAATTCAAGGTTGTAGTAAGTTTAAGATTGAAAAGAGAATACAAAGAAACACACTGTAAAAGTACAATAATCCGATAAGAGAAAGAGAAGGATTGTCGGAGTACAACAAATACAAGTATGGATAAGAACCCATTAAATCTGGGGGGAATAAGCCTCTTGAACAGGAACCTTTCATTACTGAGCCCCTCTTAATTTGATTATTTTTGTGATGTATTAATTCTTATTTGTTTGGTGAACCAGTGGTTTGGAGATGCTGAGAAGTTGACCAAGGCTCTTTTCTCCTTCGCGAGCAAGCTAGCGCCTGTTATCATATTTGTTGATGAGGTGAAGATTTTATACCTTCTACTAGTTCATAGGCCTCACTTCTCACCTTCAGAGAGAGTTTTCTTTTACTCTTGTCTTGAATAAAGATCGCAGGAATATTAACCTAGGAAAGAATAGTAAATATGGAGTTATGCCATTTTCTATTCTTTGATTGGTATCTATATAGGATCTTTTCCATAATTTTCCTTCACTTTGTCATTCAGGTTGATAGCTTACTTGGTGCTCGTGGGGGTGCAAATGAGCATGAGGCCACCAGAAGAATGCGCAATGAGTTTATGGCAGCCTGGGATGGACTGAGGACAAAAGACAGCCAAAGAATCCTCATCCTTGGAGCAACAAATCGTCCTTTCGACCTTGATGATGCTGTTATACGACGTTTGCCGAGAAGGTTAGATCACTGATTGCTGATTTCCTGATCTGCATTTGTAATAACTTCCAGTGGTTTCATAGAGACCTTTTCTACATTTATTCCTTAAGGATTAATTTTGTTAGTGCTACCACATTATAACTCTTGTTTTGGATTGGCACCTAGGATTTACATTGACCTACCTGATACTGGTAACCGGATGAAGATTTTAAGAATATTTCTTGCTCAAGAAAACCTGGAACCTGGCTTCAAGTTTGATGAACTTGCAAAGACCACGGAAGGATACTCTGGAAGTGATTTGAAGGTAAAGTACCAATCTTCCGCGTGTTCTTATACACATATTTTTGCATTTTTCATAGTATGTCTTCTTGTGCAGAACCTCTGTATCGCAGCCGCCTATAGGCCTGTTCAAGAATTACTGGAAGAAGAAAAAAAGGTAACAGAAAGATTTTGAGAAAGAGAATTAAGCTATCTTTTAGTTAAAGTAGTACTCAGTAAGACGTACTTTCTTGAGTTGGATATTTCGAAAAACATGTTTTTTACTGATCATTATCTTATTTCTTTGTCTGGTTATTTTTTCCCTTGTCTAGAACGGCGCAAATAATCCATCTCAAATATTAAGGTCCCTTAAATTGGAGGATTTCATTGAGGCAAAAGCTAAGGTATTATACTATTCACATTACTTCTTCACACTCAGGATCCCATTTGTGGTGTATGTTATTAGAAAGTCTATTGATGATGATTGTTGGTGAAAAAGGCATCAAAATCAAGCCATTGATGATGATTGTTGGTGAAAAAGGCATCAAAATCAAGCCCTTAGGCATTTGCACATGTTTAGTGAACTCTTTTAATCAAGAAACTAACGTGCAGACATTTTGTGCGTTTGTTCGTTAGGTTGGCGCATCAGTTGCATATGATGCTACAAGCATGAATGAGTTGAGGAAATGGAACGAACAATATGGAGAAGGTGGAAGCAGGGCAAAGTCTCCGTTTGGCATCGACCTGGACTGACGGTCATCAAATAGAAGCGACAGCTAGCTTTTACAAGTAAACAACGGGTGGGAAAGCTCCATTTTAAATTAATCTTTGACCTTATTGTACCTGCCTGGACTAGAAAAGTATCCATCATAGTAATGTATAGCGAAAGGGTCTGAGCCGAACTATGTACTTATCGATGTATATTAACTTTGATAATTTAAGCTTTCATTTAAATTACTGAGTAGATGTTCAATGATCCATTCTTGGACACATTTTTTACCAATACACAACTAGTGTTATGCTAACCAATTTGTCTTTAAGTTGAGAGCAGGGGTTAAAAGGCAATAAAAGGCAATACCTCCAAATTAAATTGTGGTGTGAAATGCTGATACTGACGTGCAGTTGAAGTCGTGATCATTCCATTACCCATTATCCAAGATACACACAAATTAGACAAGATTTAAGATACACACAAATTAGACAAGATTCAACTGTTACAGTAATTACCAAGCAACTACTTAAATCATGACAGGGAGCTTCTGGCAATCCAAGTCGTGATCATACCATTACCCCGTTCGCTTTTTCATAAATTAATAACTTCAAATATGTATCAGAAATGGTTTGTGTATACAAATGGTTGTGGCTGTCTTGTTCCTAATAGACTTCTAAGACCTCTATAAATCTTCTTTTACAAGATATAAATGGGCGAGTTAATTACAATGGGTGATAGGAGGCCTTCAATGTAAAATCATATGAAGAAATCATCTGGGCTTATTTAGTTCCAACGTTTTGAGTTCTTTGACCCCTTCGATTTTGCTTTTGCGTTCTGAAATGCCATCCTTTTTTGTTTCTTCTGTGCTTCCTTCTCTGCCTGGATATCATTATGAAAGAGACGCATGAGTTCAGCAAATGTCAAATCAAATGTACACAACGCAAGCCTGACTAATTCAATCTCTTCTCCTCTTTTCTTGTCCACAAAAAATACTAGGACAAGAGAACTCCTTTTATTGAGCAAAACAACATTGGTCTCTTGTCTACAATGTGGAACATGGCCAACCACCAAACTCCTCTTTGCGGAGATTTTTGTGGATCATAATTCAGCAGTGGTTTAACTTTCTTTTGTTGGTTTATTAGACACTACTAACCCACTAGTTAAAAAGAAGTTGATTTCATGACAACTAAATCTAGACTTTTTCTTCCATTCACGTGGTTCACAAAAAGACATGCAAGTTACCTTTGACATTTTAGACTTGGCTTTTACTTTAGGGGCCTTCTCGTCAAGCTCCGCTTCTCGTTCAAGCGCCTTATCTCTAGCATCAAGGTTTTTCTCCAAATAATACTGCAAAATCACGGAACACCATAAACAACCAATCTTTTTGGTACCTAAATAACGGATAAAAAGAACAAAATACTCAAAATTCGTTAACTAGAATATTGATTATTCATACTGGCTTCTCCACTTGTGCATGCCATGTAATGAAGACTCCCACATTGATAGGTCTAACAAGTGATAGTCAGGAAATTGATCCTTTTACATTTCTTTTTTACACTAAATAATACTACCAGTAACAGGATTATGTGTTACGAGTAATTCAGTTTGAAACTGTGGTTCGGATGATATCCCAGTGGATCTACATAATGATTACTTCAAACTGTGCTTAGATGGGGCTATCAAACAGTTTGACGAATTAGGGTCGGTACCCTAACAATTATTAAAGGTAGAGTGCTTAATTAACTTGCAGCCAACAAGACTTACATTGTAGTCGCCTGCATAGTCCTGCAAGTTGCGATCTTTGACCTCCACTACTCTATTCACTATTTGCTTAATGAAGTATCGATCATGAGAAACAGTGATAACAGTACCCTTGTACTCCGCTATTGCCTCCTGTCAAAACGAAAGGGATCCCTTTATTATTTGCGGTAAATAGCAGTAGATCAGAACTTAATGGATAGCCACAGCAAACAAAAGCAAATTCGGGTTTCAGGTTTACAACGAGAATAGAGTAAAAATGGAAATAAATATTTACCTCCAGCATCTCTTTAGATGGTATATCCAGATGGTTGGTCGGCTCATCCAAGACTAACAAAGTTGAGGGCTTTACCATGAACTTGCAAAATGCAAGTCGTGCCTATATAAGACATGATAGAGATAAATACTTACAATGAGATAAAACAATAATCATACTACAGTCCTCCTGAGCCCACTTAGCAATATAGAATAAATGTATCTATATCTAAGAACTGCAAGATCATTTACCTTCTCACCTCCACTCAGGAGAGAGACCTTCCTATCAAGCATGTCGGACTTGAAATTACAGCGACCAAGAAGTCCCTTTATATCATCAAGTCTCCAATCCTCGGCAGCTTCTTCTACGGTTTCGAGCACTGTCTTGTCTAGATCAAGTGCTTCAGCCTGAAATAGGCATGAACTCGTCTTTTAGAGGAATGAAAGATCCCAAAAGGTAAGGGCAACAAAAATTAGCTCATGACTGTTGAAAACCACAAACCTGGTTCTGCTCAAAATAATTGGGGAGAATATTATGCTCTCCAATCTCAACTACACCTCCTTCTGGCTTCTCCAAACCCATTATTAGTTTAAGCAATGTACTCTTTCCACATCCATTGGGGCCAAGAATTGCCACCTTCTCCCCCCTCTGAATGGTAAGATTGGCCCTATCAAACAGCATCTGATACACAAATACACGTAAGAAATTCAGAGAAAGATAACTGGAATAAGGAGATTACAGCGCGAGCATGTACAAAGTTATTCCTCCAAGGGTTTCTTCTTGAACTTTTATTCTGTGATACATCGGTTTAAACAGTATGTGTATGTATTTTACTCATTCAAATATGTGCTATAGATATCAATCTATCATGTTAATGAAGAGTTAATAATCCTCACCTTTTCCTCAAAGCCAAACTGCAGACTCTTAACTGCCACGACTTCTTGTCCACTTCTGCCACGCTCAGGGAACCTAATCTTCATTTGTTTGCGTTGAAAAGGCTTCTCGATCTGTTCCTCTTCTTGAAGCTTTTCCAGCTTCTGTTGATTAGAAGGAAGAACTTCAGAAATTGATACATAGTTTCATAACAGTACATAAATAAGCAGTACAAAGTAATGAATATTTGAGAAGTTTGCCTAGCATAGAAGGTCATGGCTGCAGTTGTATGAAGTTGGAAAAGTGTGGCAAAGAGGAGACAGAAAAACATTCATATGATATCTTATCTTGGGTTCCATATGGTACTTTTAATCAAACAAGTACTTCTCAATATCACGCTACAAAATTATGTTCAACAAACTCAGCACACTGTTATGCCAGCATTATGAGGGAGTAAGTAAATGACAGTTATCAAGACTCAGCACCGCTGAATAGCATTAGCACCCATTTCAAAATGAAAGGGTTGCAAACTATAATAATTGGAGCTCTTTACTAAACTTCGAGAACCAAGCCTATGCCTGTGCAACTTCTGAGAATTTCTAGAGGATAGCATATCTTATCTCATGCATAACAAATCATGTATCAAATTTTTCCAAATGAATAGTTGGCATTCATATAAAAAGCCGATTGGAATATGAGAACTAATCTCTGACTCTTTAAGAATCAAATTGAAGAATCAATACCTTTTCTGCAGTTGACGCACGACCCGCATTAGCTCCTGCACCCAACCTATGTATGATATCCTTTGTGTGGTCAATCTGCTTCTGCTGCTTCTCCCATGCAGCATATTGTGCTTCTATCCATGCTTCCTTTGCAAGAATATATTGAGAATAATTTCCCTCAAATGTCCTGGATACACCCATATCTGTTTCCACAATTTTTGTGCAGAGTTGATCCAGAAAAGCTCTATCGTGAGATATTATCACCATTGGGACATCTTGCTTGTTAAGATACCCTTCAAGCCACTCAATCGTGTCAAGATCAAGGTGATTAGTAGGCTCGTCGAGAAGTAATAAGTCAGGGTCCTGCAATTTACCGTATTGTCAAGAATCAACCAACGACTACCATACAAATGAAACATACTATAACATGCTACTACACTTTTCCTAAGATATATTGTGTACACCAGTGTTAACCGCCTATACCCGTAAGTTTGCAACTCATAATTATTAGTGTAAGGATTTCCGCTTAATTGTTTGAATTGCAACAAACAGCTAAAGCATCAAAACAACATATATATAGAAAAAATCAACTAAACGAAGATATACCTGTAGTAGAATTTTGCCAAGTGATATTCTCATTTGCCATCCACTACTAAACGACGCAACAAGCCTATCAGAATCTTCTGGCGCAAACCCCAATTCAGGCATCATTTTATTAATCTTAACTTCCACAACATTCAAATCAATAGCTTGAGCTCGCCTCTGAAGCAAATCCAACTCATCCAATAACCTGCCCATCAACCCCAAATCTTCAACTGAACTCTCAAGTGCTTTTTGCACTTTCTCTAACCTCCCAGCAATCTCCATCTCCTCCTTAAATGCACTCATAAACTCTTCCTTGACAGTCCTACTCAACGAAACCTCAAACTCTTGACTTAAAAATGAAATCCTCATATTCGGCTTGGCTTTAATTACAGTACCAGAATCAGGTTCTTCTTGTCCTGTTATAATCCTTAACTGTGTTGTTTTACCAGCACCATTAACACCAACTAAACCTACTTTCTCACCTTTTTTTCACTTCCCAGTTCACATCTTTCAAAATTGTAACTCCTTTGTATCCTTTAGTTACATTTTCTAACCTAACTCCTGATGAAACACTTGATGCTCCTTTCATTTTATCATTCCTTCTGTTCCTTTCATTTCCATTCATCCCATTAGAAGAACTCTCTGATAATAATGACTCAATCTCTTCTCTTGTTGTTCTTGTTTCAACTTCAGCTTCAACTACAGATGAAGAAGCTGAAATTGGACCGAATTTATGATTTTTAGGGTTATGTAAAGAAAGATTTTTTACTGAGGATGAAGAAATTGGACGAGGCCGGATAAGCAAACTGGTTTTTCTTGCATCTAATAATGATTTACCAGTTAAAAAACCACTTGTTCTAAGATCAATGCATTGGATTTTTCGTGATAAATCCATCACGAAAAACTTTTAGATTGGGGATTTCGATTGAACCCTAATTTGGGTGTAAGCAAAAAGTGAAGTTCTTTTTGTGGTGTGAATGAGAATTTGTTTTCGCTTTTTTGGATAGTTACAGAGCTCAGCCCAAATGAGAGTAATGTAATGAAGAAGAAGATGGAAGGGAGTTACGAAGTTTATATAAAATTTGAAAATTAATTCTTTTACAAACTAAAATGACGCAAACAGCCCTGAATTGATTTGCATTGTATTGGAATTATTAAGTGTGGTTTTCTGTGAATTTGTTGACTATTAGGGTTTTGTTTGTGAAATTACGAATCTGTTTTTATTTTTGTGGTGAAGGAAAATTGGATAATTGTTTTTGTTGAAAATATATTTAGGTTGAAGATAACGCGCGAGAGACGAGAGTGTGTTTGTGGTGGTTACCAAATGAAGTAATGATTTTTGCATCTTTTGATCCTGACACGTGTCCTTGTGGAAGATTTTATGCTTGTCCACGCCACCGTATAAAGTGCACTACTATTGTGAATAGAGAAAGAGACAAAAGTGAGATAAGAAGAATGGGAGAATTCAAACACAAATAAGTGGCTCCAATGCAAACACAAATAAGAAAAAAGGAAAATCAGAACTACTAGTTACTACGTTCTTTTTTTTTGTTTTTTTTATGGCAAAGAATAAATTTTATTAATCTGGAATACTTTCGTAGTCTAACAATAATCGACTCTCGATAACATTAGGTGGTTGTTCAGACCAAACTTCCTGTTGAATTTTACTAGTTTATCAGCAAATTTATTGTACATCCTATGAACAAAATTACATTTCCATCATGGGATGTTGTTTAACTTATCAATGACATCAAGTAAGATGTCTTCGTTCTCCCAAGCAACAATTGGTGCAGATTTATTGATGTAACCTTCGATGCCTTTAAGATTTGTTTCAAAGACGATATGTGTGTTCCCTAAATTATTACTCCAGCTAGCTACCTCGAAGAAACCCAAACACTCTGCTTGCTCAGAATCTTTCACTCCTGCATAGCATTTTGATTTGCCTCCCTGCCACTTTCCTGCAAAATCACGGAGAATAAGAGCAATTCCAGTTAGTCCTGTATTACATCAAAAGATGCAATACAACTAATTATAAAGTATGGGTATGCAGGTGGTTTCCACTTAAGTATGTTAGTCCTAGGTTCGGACATACTACCACAACTTGCTAGGCGTTTAGCATTAAGTTTATCGATATAATTAGCAAAGCTCGGAGCTTTTCTAGCAGTAATGATGGGGTCGGCCTTCTTATTCTGAAATTCCACTTCACATCTCTCGTTCCAGATAGTCCAAGCGGCAATCATAATAACATTCAGACTAGTTGTAGAAGAAGACTGTTGAGATACTTGTGTCATCCAACTTTCGAACAAAAAAGTAATATCACTCTGAACTGCTGCTAGAACTCCTGCGCCGCCCAGAATTTTCATACATACAGCTCTTGAGAAAGGACATAAGAACAAGATGTGCATCCATACTAGGTACTACGTTGGAAACTGAAAAATGATATACTCTTTGTTTCATTCTAGCACAAATGCCTGACTTACACAGATCTGAACCGTTTATAAGATTGACCGGATAAATGAACGGTAGAACTCAAAAGACAGTTAATTTAAAATATCACTAGGTATCACCAAGGCATACGGTCCCAGCTCAACCTTTATGGTTAATGGTTTGTATTAGCAAGTAAATCTTCGGCTAGCATAATTAAACATCGTATTGCCAATTAGGTAATACTATGTGTTTGATTGTTAATATACGTTTGTTTGCGGGAAAAAACGACTTGCTAGTTTTTTGGTTAAAAATGGTGGAGGAAGCAAGTGTTGGTGAAGCAAATCGTGTGAACTTTAAACAAGTGTACTACACGGGAGTATTTTGAGTTCGAGAGACTAATCTGTAAGACCCTAGCCTAAACCAAGACAATGGCCGTTCCAGGTTCAATTTAGTCACAAGAGGAGTGTTGATGGTGGATTTTCAACAAAGGTCAAAACCGTAAAATCATGATACTGCATGTTTCTGATACGGCTTCAGGCATGTGACGATTCATATTTTACGAAGCCATGATGAACATGTCTTTCGAAAAGCCTCCACTAGCTGAGCGTTCGATCCCTGGCATTTCATTGTGCCCTCTATGTAGAATAATAAAATTGGGCGGTCCTCCTACATAATTGTTTGTTGAGAGGGCTTAACGCCTTCAGGACGTCGGTGATATTCACTGTTCCCTGACTACATGAGAGCGACCCACCTCTACATAGAAGAACGATTGGGCGGTACTCCGTAAGATTGAGAGCAACAACGCCTTCAGGACAGTGACACTCACTGATCCTGACTATGTAGGGCGACGTGTATAGACTCGGGCGTTCTCGTAAGATTTGAGAACGCCTTCGGGATATTAGCCGTCTCCTGACTATGCACATAGATTAATTCTGTCGTGACATTCACCACTGAATTCCCAGAATGATCTATTATTGCTCCTATTCCATGGTCGAATCCACGGCCTAATCCCATGGAATTGCAATCACAATTGCTCTTATTCCATGGTCGAATCCATGGCCTGATCCCATGGAGGCAATAAACAACCGTATTATCTCATTACTCCGATTTCATAAATCCTATAGAATGGTAATAGATAACTTTATTACTCCGATTTTATGGTCGAATCCACGATCCCATGGAATGGTAATGCATGTTTTATTATTCTGAATTCATGGTCGAATCCACAGTTGATCCTATGAATTGATAATAAATAACTACTCATTCTTATTGTTCAATTTCATGAATTATTCTACACTAAATTTCATGGATTAGCAATAAATATTCAATAACCGGGCATTTGGATCATCAATGAGTAAACCCCACAAAAATGGTGTAAGTGTACTCGACAATGATGCACGACTGAGCACCTGGATGCACGAACGAGCATCCAAAAACATGGACAAATGAGGAATCCTACACAAAACAAGAGAAAACAACAAATATTAATAAAATAATAAGGAGCGCCCAGGGGCCGGGCCGGCCGGCCGGCCATGCCCTAGCCGTGGCCGGTCCCCATGCTTCTTCCATTATTTTGCCCTATTTTGTTATTTTCATGAACTCATGAAAAACTCCTTGATTTTAGCAACTTTCCTTGTTTTTGCAAAATTCATGAATTCTCCATAACTTCATGGATTCATGAAAAATAATATTATAAAATAGGGAAAAGTGTGCGGGACCGGGCAACATAGCCGGCCGGCCATGCCCAAGCCGTGGCCGGTCCCACACCTCACAATCCCTAACTTTTTATAATTATTATTCCCTAAATTCATGAAACTCCTCCGTTTCAACAAAACTCATGGATTCTCCATAACATCACGGATTCATGAAAACTAATATTATAAAATAGGGAAAGGAGTGCGGGACCGGGCAACATAGCCGGCCGGCCATGCCCTAGCCGTGGCCGGTCCCACACCCCGCAATCCCTAGTCTTTTATAATTATTATTTTCCTCAAATTCATGAAACTCCTTGGTTTGAGCAAAAATCATGATTTCTTCATAATTTCTCAAATTTTGCTCAAATCATGAAAATTCAAAAGCCAACATGGTCGCATGACCGGCTAGCCTCTCACGAAAATTTTAAATGTTAAAATACTGTTATTTTAGTATTTACAAAATATTGATCAATTGAGCATACATGCTCATTCCAACAAAAATCAAGAATTTCAGTCAAGATGAAACTCTTCTGAAAATCCACAATATCGCTCAAACGCACATCAGAAAATACTGAAACTCTCAGTACGGGGACATGGACACCATGCAAACACGTGCATGCCTTAATGACCGACCAAGGTTATCCCTAAGGCTTGCACAAAGCCGGTCCCACACGTTTTCATAATTCTGACCTGATTTGCGCAATTGCTCATATTGGGCCCGTACTCTCTCCAACCAACCTGGAGGTTGCTCAAACGACCAACAATTGGTCCAGTGACCACCAAGAGCCGGTCCCATGCTCTCTTGGTCGGTCCCTCATCTTTCATACTTAGGTTTTGTCTAATGTTGAACCCAGCAATATTTCGATAAATGATGAAACCGGCACATAATCATCATTCTTTCACCAACTCTCCAACTGAGAACCCTGGTGCACGCTCACTCGACAATTGGGCATCACATGGACGTCCATGGGCTCATGTGATTGGTCCCTCCTTTGCTCATGACCTATTTTCAGCAATTCGTCGACTAATGAGCAATTCATCAAAAATTAGGGTTTTCGAACAAACGCTCAACAAATCATTATTTTGAGCAAGTTCAAACACCAAATGAATTTATGTTGATCCACGGGGATTAATTATAATATCTGGTAATCCACCAATATTTTTATATTTTATTGGGTTGCGTCACCAATAAATATTTCGTCGAATTGAACAACTTTGCTCAGTCGCTCAAATATTGATTCAGCTATCAATATTTAATAAATTGTTAGTAATTTGTCGAATTGAGCAACACTTGCTCAATTGCACGTCAAATTATCAACATTCTTTAATTTGTCGAATTGGGCAATACTTGCTCAATTGCACGTCAAATTCTCGATATTCAGTAATTCGTCGAATTGAGCAATACTTGCTCAGTTGCTCGAATATTGATCCAAACTATCAATATTCAGTAATTTATCAGTATTTCGTCGAATCGAGCAATACTTGCTTAGTTTCTCGAATAATCCACATATATTCAGTAACTCGTCAATATTCAACAACTCGTTGAATTTACAATATTTGCTCAGACAAACAACATTAACATTCATGAATCGCTGAGCATTTTCCAAACATGCTCGATTCAACAAAACCTAGGCTCATTGCCTAATCAGTCAACAACTGACAAACTAAATACACGTCATCATGCGAGACTCCACGATTCGTGAGACATCAATCACGTCAAATTGGGGATAACAACTAGGGTTTTGGTCTCGGCCCTACAAGACGTGGATTCATCCACGACGAGAAATGTGCGTAAGTTGTGTCAACGGTTGAAGGAGTTAGCAAAGTAGTGGGTGCACGATCAGTCAAGTCTCCACACGATATGGAACTGACTTTACCACGATCTCCCACTTTTCCACTCTTTCACTCAAGAACCCGTCACACTTACAGGGATCAGTGGTTCATCATTCTTGCAATATAAATAAGTCTAAATCGAGGACAATATCATCATCAGCATCATCATTATACGTCAACAACTCGATACAAACTTATTCATAGAACTCAACTTTAGCAGTTCAGCAATATTGCAGAAACCTTCAACACACCCACAATCCTTGATCATCACTGATCCCACACAATTCTCAGCTTCCCTCCTACAGATCAACCCATCTCCCTCTTTGCGACCGAATTGACTCTGAAATGGCCATTGTCTTGGTTTAGGCCGGAGTCCTACAGATTGATCTCTCGAATCTAAGCACCCCCTTTGCAGCGGTGCATCTGTGTGGGGTTCAGCAGTTTGCTCGGTTGAGGAGTCTCGACAACACGCTCGACTCTTCACTTTCCTAAAAAGCCAGCGAACCGTTTTTCCCCATTCACAAGGAGGAAAAGGGTCGGTCTGT
Source organism: Papaver armeniacum (assembly GCA_023531295.1). Taxonomy (NCBI): domain Eukaryota; kingdom Viridiplantae; phylum Streptophyta; class Magnoliopsida; order Ranunculales; family Papaveraceae; genus Papaver; species Papaver armeniacum. Next base: position 32,968 of record JAJJWW010007824.1, on the reverse strand, counting down.
AGGGAGGGAAGTTGAGAATGCGTGGAGATCAATGGAGATTAATCATTTGATTATGGTGTGTTGAACTGCTTTGAAGAGAAATTCTCCATGTAGACGAGAGGAATTCTCTGTAAGTGTTTGATAATTAATTATTGTAGATTTTCTTACGAGTTTGCCGTTATCAAACCATAGCTTCAGAAACCTATTTATTGCAGCACACCGATCTCCTGTAAGTGGTGACAGTTGAAGGAAGTAGAAGAATGGGGAAGTGGGAGAACCTGCAAAAACCAATTGCACTTTGCATGAAAGACTTATTTGATTGACCATCCACTATTACATTCTATTCTTAACCGTCAGCACGACTTACTCACATTTCTCATCGTGTATGTGCCTCACATAACATTGTTGTAGGCCGTCAGACCAAAACCCTAGTGATATCCCCCCATGTGACATGAATTGCTGTCTCATGTGAAAGTATGCTTTACAGACGTGCGGTCAATATTTGACCTAAAACTATGGGTCTTAAGATGAACTAAATAGTTCATAGTTCAAGGTCATGATGGATGAAGCATGCAGTGCTCACTGGAACAGCAACATGCTCTGTGGACCATGGACATTGAATTAGGTCACTTGACATGACATATCATTATGCTAGCTGAAGTAGTAATGAAAGTTAACATGACTTAGAATAATGAGCATATGTAAGATTAATTGACCGATAATAAACTATTATGTTGGCGCACTGAGCACTTGACAGGAAGTCGTATGAAAATAATCATTGATGAATGACTATTATGTTCATCTCGATCCGTGTGTCATGAGTCAGTCGAATGACACAGGGAGGATATAATATTAAAATAATAGTCGACTAACGAACCAAATGTTGATTGATGAACCAACAAAATAGTGATAGTTAGATCAGTATGAAATTCTCGAATGTTGATAGTTGATCAATATGCGAAATATTGCTTTGTAGAGCAATTGATAGTTGAATCAATAAAATATAAATTATAGAATTAATTAAAAAAAATTGGTAGCCGACCGAATATTTAATTATTAATAAAAATGTTGATTGCTGGATCAACATAAAAATTATCGGTGTTTGAACATGTTCAGAATTATGCTAGACAAAGCATTAGGTTCTGTTAGAGCATAGCTTGGTTGAACCCACCAAGCTTTGGTATGTTAAGTTTGGTTGTCATATTTTACTATCAAAACTCATATAGAGTCGCTTGATTAAATGTACTAGAGTCAACTTCGTTTAAGTTAGACAAGAAAGTCTAGAAAATGTTGAGACTTACAAGTATTACTCTGAAGACCTGAAGAATGTGAAGAAGTAACGACTACAACGAAGACATTATCCTTCCACTTGAGGTTAGTAATACTGACTTGACTTGTTTTCATTCCTAACGTATCTTTCAAGCCTCTTTATATTGAAAACATAACATGGGAAGTTATATTTACAACACTCTAATGATTAGACTTGGTCATATCATTATGATCAAAGTGTCAAGGAATTATATTGAATTACGAAGTATAACGCTTATCTTTTGAACTTCGTAAATACAACATCAACATAATCTATAATATATGTTCAACCTAGATGTATTATTACATTGGTTTAAGAAAGTAGATGTATGAACTTGTTTCATAATCGAAAGGGAAATCAACAAGTGTATTGGTCCAGTTTTTCATTGAAGATTATTTGGATGACCAATGCAAGATGACAAGGTAGAACCAACCTTAACCTATGTTAACAATCAAGGTAGAACCGGTCATAGTCTATATTGTGTGACAAGGTATAACCGATCCTAACTAGTATTGGGAGACAAGGTATAACCGATCATAGCCTATATTGAGTGACATGGTATAACCGATCCTAACTAGTTTTGGGAAGCAAGGTGTAATCGGTCATAACATATATCTAGTGACATGTGTTAGAGCATTGCTCGGTCAAACTCATAAGTGTTTATATCTCAAGCTTGTTATCAAATTTAGTTGTCAAAACTATATCTTGATTTATAGTCTACAATTAGTTAAGTCACGGATTAGGATAGATCAACCAAAGCTTTTGAAGAAATGGACATCATGACAGTCATCATTGCGTTCTACCATTTGAAGGCGAAGATCAACCAAAGCTTTTGGAGAACTTCCTCAACAAAAGGTAAGTGAAGACTGAACCACCTATATCTCAAGTTATATTCATCTTTCTATCTTTGAGACGCTGTCACGTAATTAATTAGACTATCATAAGCATATCAAGAATTTCGAGTCAAGATTCTTCTTGTAATTAGTCCTCGAAAATGACTAAGCTTAATGAACATTTCATACTTGATGAGTTTCGGTGAAGAACAATTTATTGTTCGTAATCAAAATCATAATTCAAGATTATCATTCGAAAATAGCCTGGAACAGTGATATGTGTCATTGATGTTATTCGGGAATGTTTAGAATCAATTTAGGGAGAAATACAGAACTACTATAAATTCGGATATAAGACAATGTAAATATCAGTCTTACAAACTAGGAAAATTGTTATAAGTATGACACCGTAATACATGTACTCGTACACGTAGTGGAGTAGCTATATGTCGACAAACAGATTTTTGGTATGCATATTAGTATGCACACCTTTAAAATTCTGTGAACTCGTGAATCCGGATCGGTACACAAACCAGTACTAGAAAGAAACTGTTAGTTACGGAACCGGTTTGGTATTCATACCGGTACATGTACCAGGAAAGTTCTGTGGACTCCGGGACGTGTCTATGTTTAAATAGTATCCATACCAGTATGCATACCACAAAAGTTCTGTGGACTCCGGGAAATCGTTATGTTTAAATGGTATCCATACCAATACACATACCGAAAACGTTTTGTGAACTCCGGAACTCGGTTATGTCTTATGGTTTACATACCGGTACACGTACCGTGACATAACTATTCACGAATAAGTTAAGTACTTGTACTTTGTACTCCTACTCTCCATGTCATTCATATGCACATAAAATTATTTCTCCGAGATAATTAACATTTGAATAATATTTATTTATATTTATAAAATACCATAGACATATTTGATCACATGATTGTGTTTCGAGTTGAGTCTTAAGCGTTTATGTTAATGCTTAAGCTTAAAGTTCAGTTGGTTAACTTCGGCTAACCATTCATGAGTGTGGTCTTATATACGGTTCGGTTACGGTTCATCCTAACCAGAATGTATATCTTGATTATGTAAATCAGATTCAAAGATTCATCTAAGGGTGGATATTATTTGCTTAGTTCCAAAGCTATCTTAAACCTAAAGCAACATATGCTTTGAATGTCTATATAAGGGGAACCTCAAAAAACTGGGATCTTTGAATCCCGACACTACTTTGGTGTGTCCTAGTTGTTACTGGAGTCGTCCTCTCCAGAAACCCTTTTAGGGTTTAGCAACCACAAAGATTTCAGAGGGATTCGTGAAGCCAGGTCCAATTATCTTCTCTTGATAACTCGAGTATCCTGATCTTGATCAATTGTTGAGATGCTCACTTGATCAAGATAAATAATAATCATCAAAGTTCTATTCGTCTCAAACTTTGTTGATTCCACAAGTTTTATACTTGTGAGGTGAATAATGATCTAGGCTGCACTTCGGGTTGCATAAGTCCAAATTTTGAGGTTAGGTAGACTTTGTCTATTGCTATCGATTTTCATTACCTTGATCTTTGATCTAAAAGGGAATCACATTGTTGATGGTGGATTTTCATTTAAGGGCTGAAATTTTAAAAGCCAAAATTATGCGCTAACATCTTGAAAAAGATAAAGCCATTGATAAGTGATGAATACTTCTTCACTTTACTAATTCACCTAGAATAGAGCATGTGGCAACAATCCCAGTATTCTTTGAATTAAATACACAAAATTCATCCAGGTTGGAGCATGTAGCAACAATCCCATATACCCTGTGAATTTACAGCATTATTAATTAATGCATGACCAGCCTCGTATTTCTTGTACTCATTACCGGTGCGGCATGACGACTGAGTGTTGTTCTCAGCAGAGCAACACGAATATCCAAGCATTAATAATAAAACATATACGAAATACCCATACAGGCTACAACTCTCGGTGTGTTATACTAACCCGATTGAGCATATTTGAACTCGAACCGACCATATCGGTCTCGAAACGATCACGACCATCCAACTTCACCAGCATGATTGGATGGCCTAGATTAAATCCATGACCCCAAGCAGGTATTGGAATATTCACCACCGACCCAACGCGGACCCCGCATGGTCGGTCTCCCAAAAAAAAAAGGGGTGGCATAGCTTGCCAAACCGTCCAAGCCAAAGCAGTATGGACGAAAAACCCTAAATTAGGGTTTGCGGCACATTACATGTATCGCAAAACAGTCTCAACCATCCATCTTCGCAGGCATAGATGGAGGGTGTAGATGTAGATTCAAAGGGCCCAGAGCATGTCAACACAAACACCGTGGGCCCACTTACATACCTGACTGATCGGTCAGGACCAACTATGGTTGGTTGTCTTGATTCGTGCGCCCCAAATTGGGTATGACACGCGGCCGGCAAAACTTAATTAGGGTTGTGTCGCGATCACGAGCGTCCATCTTCTCCTGCACGAATGAAGGGTCCAGAATAGACTAAGCGGAGTCCGGTAAGTATCAACACGATCACCGTGGGCCCACCTATCTCCACACCCGATCGGCCAAGACCAAACTTGGTCGCACATCTTGATTCGCGCGCCCAAACTAGGCGTGGTCACACTTCCCGACCACAAACCGATCTCGACCGCTCAAGTTTACTGGACAAATTGAGTGGCTTAGATCACGTTTCTATGGGACGAAGAAGTACAGGCATATACACCATCCCACCGTATGCACGTCGGACTGATCGGCCAAGATCGACCAAACTTGGTCGTCTTGGAACGCGCGCCCAAAATTGGCATGATGCGCGGCTTTTGCGGCACCAGATTTCTATTGCAAATCGATCTCAACCGCTCCTCTTTGCCGGTCAAATTGAGTGGCCTAGATCGCACCTTCATGGGACAGTGAGGTATGGACGTGTACACCAGCATGCCATCTACACGCATGCCCGGTCGGTCCTTTCCAAAACACCTCCCATGCTTGGATTCGACCAAGCTGAAGAGTGATACTTGCGCACCTCTTCAAAAACCCTAATTCCATCAACGGTCGCAGATGAGTGTCTCAAAGATCATCTCGTCCGTCCAACTTCACCGGCTTGGTTATATAACCCTGGTTAGGAGTTAATTGGTCAGTGAGGCGTCATGGTGATCACCACCCGTTACTTTACCACATCATGATGTAGTACCTGCATAGAATACACACGATACTTCACAAGTATCGACTTCCTAAATAACTTAGTTATTTAATCTAGCATTACATGCTAGTTTTACTCGTGGGTCCCACAATCCACACACCCGAGACATCAATCATGTCACAAACCGGGGGATACATATTGGGGTATTGGTATGGCGGTTTGAGTGCCAAATATTGCATATTTATACACCTTTTTATTGGAATTTTACTCATCTTTTGTACTCAAGAATCGAGATATTATCCTGTTACAAGAATAAATATTTGTATTAATTAATTTTGTATTTTTAGGTACTAAATAAAGTCCGGACGCCATCTATGGAGCTGATGAATCGGTTACTTGCACAAGTAAGAACTCATCTACAAGACATGGGCTTGAGCTAGACTCGACCCGCGGCCGGATCCGAGCCCCGTCCATCCCGACCGTTCAGATCTTTGATCGCATCCAACGGTGGTGCCTCCATTCCATCAAAGACCGCTCCGTTTCACACCAAATCACTCCAATCCTCCCTACACTGCTTCGATCTCACTCCATCGCATCCAACGAGCCCACGTTCTCATCAAACATTCTTGTGCCGTCACCCTATCAACCTAACCCTATACACCCCGTCGAGACAACCCACTCTCTTCTCCATCTTCTCTCCTTCTCCAGTAACTCGCACCACCACCTCCATACCCTGCCCGAGCCTCACCGCATACCATCACCTTCCCCACACCAGCCAACAACTCCTCTAACTCCCTCACATACACCTAGCTTCATTTGTCTCCATCCATAGATTCTCACTTACCCTAGAAGCTAGGATTGAGACAATTGAAACTAGGTTTTCACCCACGATGCCAAACAAGAGGAAAGTTCGATTCGAAATAGAGCATGGGTTTGCCTTCACTTTTGATTTAATTTTTATTTTAATTGAATTAGGGTTAGGTATTTTGGGGGAAACCTTGCATGTATAAATAGGAGGAGTAGAGAGTGAAATTGGGCACCCCATTAGCCGGAACCAATTTAGTTTTAATTTGTTTTATTTCTTGCAATGTTTTAATTTCAATTTCCAGGGTGTGTTGAAACCCCTGCTCATATGCTAAGATTTCTCACTGTTTTGTATTGTTCTTGAAGCTTCATGGTTTAATTGAATTGCTAGTTGAGTATATGACCCTGTGATGGAGTGTACTGTAAGAAGACACTCCATACTAGGGGGAGTGTATAAAATTAGTCAAAACATTAACATGGTGTTCTTCCCTGGAATGAACCAAGAATAGAACTTGATTAGGAAATGCCTTAGCATAGGTTCAGGTGGTGGATTCACCATCCTGGTACTTCAACTTGTTTGCCTTAGTTTAGAGTCACCACTAAAATCGATCGTACCAACCTTCAAATTGTGTTACATACATTTCATAAAACTCAGGAGCATAGCCATATATCACGGCACCACAAGTCTCTCGTGGTTCGACTCGCACCTGCCTGTCATAAAACCCACAACTTGCGGTATTTCCGTGGTAAGTAAAATATATACACTCTCACCCGGGCCTACCCGATTTCACAATTACATGAACGCGCCCGTCACAAGAACGTGTCGAGAAGTCATGAACCAAACCTGGGCTGATCACAACCTACACTTTCAATCATACCCAACCAAATGGTGAACTAGGCTAACATTATAATGGGCCGCCCGCACAAAATTTGCCGAGCCCACTGTCCACTAGGCTTTGCACAACCACATAAGCCACACTGCTGGGCCTAAACAAATTGAGCCCACAGCAACCTGGGCTTCCCAAAATAAACCAAACTTTCCCAACAAACCAAATGAAACCCAATAAACCAAACCAATCCCACAAAAACCAAACTTAGTCCACTTGGGCTTTGAGTTCAATTTAAGTTGATAAATCATGTCGATTTTTGATTCCAGATGGGATTCAAACAAATCCCTTAGAGAGCTTGCTTACGGGCACCTTTCACAGGATGAACACCCCATACCATAGTGACTTTAGGGAATTTTATGGGCCTTCTCGGGGCCCCGATCTCACATACCTAATCATTATGATCACATACATCATCCACCACGGTTGAAAATGAACATTTTCTCATACCAGTCGTCACTTTTAGATCAATTAGAGGCTCGACTATCTCGCTTTAGAAAGGCAATTCTAGTTTTTCTAGGCAATATGAAATGCATGCTTGCACCTTATGTGGTGGCTTAGACCACCTGCTGAGTACTTTGTTATATTTTGCATGCTTTTAGGACACCATGATAATCCAATGTACTGAGTGTCTAGAAGTGACTATTGGGACGTCAACAATGGAAACGCTCATGGAGCAAAATGCTAGGCTTGAAATGAATGCAATGCATGACCATCCACATAGCAACATGTCCGAGCATCCCTTACGTAGTGAACCTTTTGCACAACCATACACCGCAACGCGCCATCACAAGAACGTGTCGAAGTCATGGACGGTTAGAGATACGGGAGAAGTGGGCAAGACTGGTCGTGTAACACCAACACACAACTCCACTACTCCATCACTCCACTTCCTCCACTTCCCACGAGAGACGTGAATAAGGCTCAAATGACTTGTATAAATATGTTCTCCTCCCTATTTCCAACAACAAGAACAAGTCCAGACACAGAGGCAAGTGTTGATACCATCGTATTCAAACACCGGAATTGATAACTTACATCCCGAAACCCCCTGCTCATATGCTAAGATTTCTCAGTAGTTGAGTATATGACCACTTTTAGCATAGGTTCGGGTGGTGATACAAGTCATACATAGCCAACACCTTCACAATCTCAACACCTTCTTCGCTTCCTCCCTAAGATCAACCCCATCTCCTTCACTTTGTGACCGAAACAAGTCCGGAACGGCCATTTCTCGGTTTAGGCCGGATTTGGATTTGCAGATTGATTTCTCGAATCTACAAGCACTCCCGTGTAGTGCATTTGTTTAAGGTTTAAACTCATTTCTCATCCACACACCCCAAATTACCAAAACCGGCAGAGATAGTTTTCACCCATAAACAATTGGCGACCATAGTGGGAGGTTGATCTCTCGGTTACAAAAAAATTGAATTCTCAATTTTTCGGTTTTCATCTCGGATTTCCATCTCCAACTTTGGGGTGATGTTCGATTAAGGGCCACCCGAGTTACGGTCTTAGTGTTTAAATTACTAGTTAATTATATGTGGTTAATTAGCTAATAGTTGCTGCTAAGTAGGATTATTAGAGTGTGTGTGTGAGTGGCACACGTGCACACCAAATCTCTATCTTTATCTTCCCTTCTTGTTGTAGAACTCATTATGAAAAATTAATCTAAAAAAACTCTTCTTCTGTTCTTCAATCCTTAAGGATTTTCCCATTTCTGTGCTAATTTGTAAGGCAAGTCCTTACAATTGGTATCAGAGCACTCTTTCCTGAGTGACCTGACCATGAAGAGTCGAGAAGAAATTGTAGAATCAACCTCTAGGTTTGATATCTTAGAACAAACTCAATATGAAGCTAGAAAAGCAGTATACTATGAATTATTTCATCTGAGAATGAAGTATGTGAATCTACTCTTGGATAAGAACTCTCCACATCGAGATTTCAATCTTCAACAAACGGATATTCTTATTTCCATCGCCGAGAAGAAGTTGGAATCACTACCAGAAATTGGGGATCTGGAAGCTATGGAGAGGGAGGAGGAGATTGTCATAGAGGAAGTAATAAGTGATTTTAGTCAACCCCCTTCTAATTCATCATAAGCAGGGGATGAATCTCTCAAATTGGAATTGATTAATCTGTCGTTTTTGTTCGATGAAGAAAAAGACGATTCATCCAGCGATGTGGTCAGATTAATTCCTTCTATAGTCGACGGAGCTGGTGATGTAGGTGAAATTCACAAACGAGATTCAAGGTTTCTAGCTTACCAAGAAGGTAAACCCTTCATTCCTAGAAATGAATTTGTGGTGAATTTTCAAAGTAAACGAATTGCAGCTCAGGAGGTAAATGGATGCAATATGTTAAATCAGGATCTTAATGATGAATTTCGTCAGTTTGAGGATCAGAAGATTATTGATGAACATAACCTTAATCAATTTTCTCTTAACTCCATTAACTTTATCAGGTTGTATCTCATTACTCACCTAAATCAGATTACTTGTACGGGTAATGCTATGTCTAGTGCTCATTATACTCTGTTATTATTTGATAGAGGAAGAAGAGTAATTAATTGGTCTAATTTACTGGATAAATACACTGATGATTTTGTTATTGAGCAGAAATCTGTACTTGGGTACCATTTGTATTTGTTATTTGAGTCCTTGAAGGTGTTTGAGTTTGTTAAAATTAGAGAAAAGTGTATTGCCAGCAATCTGTTTGAGGAAATGACACAACAAGAAGGTGCTCTCTGCTCTATCCTTGGACTTCATGTGACAAAGGAAGGTGAGTCCATCAATCCAGTAGGTGTCTATTGCAACCGAAATATTTCTGGGAGGGTATTTGACAGAGGAAGATTTCTAGAATTAAGATGTGAGGGTAGAAAGTTATATGATGAAGCGCCATGGACATATATCAGCAGCCCTATGTCATCTGTGTTGAAGGTGCTACTTCTTTTAGAGTTCAATCTTTTAGTTTTCTTGTCAGAATTTGTTTTCACCTTGTTTATTGCTGGCTCTATGAGTGGTATGAGTAATGTCTGGATTTTCATTGAGACATCTGGAGTACCTAGCGGTATGGGTTGTGGTAGTGATGGATGGACTGTTGGTTGGAAGGAATTCATTGTAAAGACAATGGGAATCTGGAAAGTACTTGGTGGTGAAAATAGGGAAAGCAAGCCTGGGAATGTACAAGAACTGTTGGAGCAACTGATTTTGAAAATTTTCAGACTACCTACTCATGTGAGAGTAGATTGGAAGAGGTGCAAGGAGACAAGAATACTTATCAAAGCAGTCGTTCTAATAGTGTCCAGCTGTATGGTTTTATTATCAAAGTTTGGATTAATATGTATTTCCTTCAATTCACGGTGTATGGGAAAAGACAATGACTATCTTTTACTTCCCATGTGTTTACTCAAACACCGTTGCTATATGGTTTGTGTTTGTAAGCGTGAGAATTTAAGCTGGGATATGAATCATTTTCTGGTTAAGCTTGAAAATGGATGGTGTGAGAAGATAGAAGCCAAGAGGGAAAAGTATTTGTGCTATTACTGTGAGGTACTCAAGCTTCAGTTTAAATGTATGCAACAACATCCACTCTTGTTACTCATAACTATGAAGTCCTTGAGTATATATATTCCTGGTTTACATGCAAAGCTCGATTGTGCTCGACATTCTATTTTCTGTTGCTGTAAAAGAGGATGTTTCATTGTATGTCTGTTGGGAATCAATAACTGCGACCTGATGAAAGTTTTACTTATTAAGGGATACAAGATGAAGGCATTTATGAAGTTTTCTATGGGTGGTACTCACACCACTGTAATTACTGTGCATCACAGGGCATTGTTGGATTTGCTAATACGAGACGCGAAACCTGAGAAAACGGTGCACATTCAACAACGGAAAATCTGGAGAGGAACTCTTTTATGGGTAGTGGAAATCGAAGATAATGAGAATCTTTTGTCCATGGTTTGTATTTCTACTTTGGTTACTGCTCGACAACACCTTTCTCGTGCCAGTGAAGTGTTTAGTTTGCTGTTAAGAGAACAATATATGTGTTGCTAGTGCAGCGAAGTTTTCAATCTCCGGTGTAAATGCATAAAGCCACATACGTTCAATACTTTCACCATCTTCTGTCATGTGTTCTGTCAAATGCATCGAACGACTTCTGTTCATCTCTTGTTGAGGCAATGGGGTGATACTTTCTTTCATTTTCCATTGCTTATATGTAAGGTCAGTGGTAGTCTTACGGTTCGAGAAGTTATTACGAGAGTTATGCATCATTGGAGTTATTGGCGCCTTCCTGTATGTACTCAGTACCTTACTTCAAGTTGCAACCAGGTGACGAGTATATACAAATTTCTTTTGGCTCGACATTACTTCCTGGTTACATTTAATCCTGATGTTTGTTATATAAAGGGGAATGAGGCTTACAACTGGAAAGAATTTCTGGCAAGAACAGTGGGAACTAAGGCTTTACTCATGATAGTTCAAGCAATAAAGGTGTATTTTCTGTCGGGAAACTATTTGAAGTGGAAATTTAGATTGGTCTCAGCAGAATTATGGGGTATAGGAGAGATTAGAGGTACTGTGTGTCCTTCTAGCGAGCTAACTGCAACACCTGGCTATATGGGCTGTCGTCGGTTATTCGACATAGGCAAAATGCCTGAACTGTCATCATGGAATTCTCATTGGCCAAGTTTCGATGTTGTTTCTGTTTATAATTACACAAAAGTGACCCGTTATGGGGAGATTTATATGATTACTAGAAAGGGTGTAACAGGGTGGCGTTCGGAGAGATGCTTTGTGAATGGTGAACAGGGAAATAAGAATTCTACCTGGGGTGGTCTTAACTCCTACTCCTTTGCTCAACTTCAGCTCGAACACTATGAGAGGAGGATAAATAAACTCGTGCTCAATGTAATACATATTCCAAATGTTTCACAGATGGCAGTCACCATGTGGTGGCAGTGGACAATAAAAGGTGATGCTCAGTTTGATGGTGTACTGGCGCCGATTCAGGTATGCCTTACTAAAGCTGTTGTGCAGTTACACGATGTTTACCTTGTTTTTGAAAGTGAGGCTATGAGTGCATACCAAACGAGTACTGGTGAGGATCAAGGACTGGTTTGGAATGAGAAGTTTTCTGTGATAAAAGACAACCTGAAGTTTCGTGTTGATGGTTCAACTGGAAGTGAAGTAAAGGCTATGATTCACGGTGGTACTCATACAATCATTTGTAAAGCCATTTTGGCTACGAGTGATGTCTTTACTAGTAATTACCAAAGATTTGGTTCTGAAGATACCAGGCCTATTCTCCTTACAGAAGTAAGCTTAGAATACTTAAGTGCCTTGGTCATTTTTCAAGGTAGAGCATCAACTAATTTTGAAGGGGAACTACAACTAAGCTTGATGCTTGTTGTTCAGATGAATGGCTACAGCTTCTCAGGGACCTGGGTGTTAAAGTTTGCAAAGTTCACATTTCTTACTATATTCGAGATGGGCTATAATTTGCAACAAATGAGTTCTTCATGCTTCGATCTCAGTTCATATCCTTGAGGACAAGGATAATTTGAAGGAGTGAGATTTGTCAGGACCCAACTTTGGGCTGACAAGTTCAGTTAAGGGCCACCTAAGTTACGGGGTCTAGTAGTCTGTTTAGTGTAATTACTAGTTAATTATATGTGGTTAATTAGCTAATAGTTGTTGTTAAGTAGGATTATTAGAGTGTGTGTGTGAGTGGCACACGTGCACACCAAATCTCTATCTTTATCTTCCCTTCTTGTTGTAGAACTCATTATGAAAAATTAATCTAAAAAAACTCTTCTTCTGTTCTTTAATCCTTAAGGATTTTCCCATTTCTGTGCTAATTTGTAAGGCAAGTCCTTACACCTTACCCGGAAACCACAGGTGGTTCAGATATCATGGGAAGTGTAGCTAGAATGCTGGAGGATGTCTTGGCAAATCAATCCGGTATCGCTAGAAGACAGAGCGAAACATTCTGCCTTTTGAATGATATAACAACACAATTACAAGAAGGGTCGGCAGGCATCTACTCGATAAAGGTAAGAAACGCTGGATCCTTAGTCGAGTCACACCTTTACCAAAGGAGATGCGAAATAGCGCGTAATCACGGGGGACTCAAGAGAGATGAACAACATGGTCCAGCCGACAACGAAGACTCGAGGCAACTCCACGAGAGGAAAAGACTTGTCCGGGGTACCACAACGGCTGCGGATAAAGAAAGGGAGCCTGCAGCTTATGGATCCCTGCTAGAAGATTTATATCTCAAGACCCTTGTCAAAGCCCGGAAGACTGTTCAATCCGCATCGACCTTTCAACTAAGTGAATAAATGCTTGAGTAAGGAGAGATTAATCAAGGAACACATGAGTATAGAGGATGGGAGCGTTCAATTCGATCACTCAGCAGTGATATTACGATACCTTCCACACCCCGTCACCAGGGCAAGCGATCCGCGGATATGATGGCACTCACAAGTCTTGCAACTTCATCTCCGAAACGTGCTCCACATCGAAACCATGTAGAGACACCACAACGCCCACGAACGCAAGAAGATCTAGACTCGAAGTACCTACACTTTCCGTTCCCAATGGAAAAGATTTTGGAGTTGCTGGAGGCGTGGGTACGAAACAGAGAGGTGGAGCTACCTCCTGTATGGCGTCCACCAACTGATCAAGAAGTAATGGAACCGAGGTATTGTCATTTCCACCGGTTCCTTCACCACCCTACCAGTGAATGCAACACTTTGAAACGCATTGTTCAGAAGAAGCTTAATTCAGAGGAATAGCTTTCCCTATCTGGGAGATTAATGCGGACGATTTCCTTAGAGAGGCTACTTCGGTTTGATACAAGTGAGGCTTCAAAATCAAGTAAAATCTATTCAACAATTTTACAAGAAAGATAGTTTTAGAATTCACTGGGGACTTGGTATCCCGCACATAGATAAAGAGGCTCAATGATCAAACACCATGTTTGTTTCCATTCATACTTCCCTTTTATGCGACATTTGCAATTTCATATGATATGTGCAATCATTCATGACCAAGATGCAAATTACATTTAAAATAACCTCTTTCAGAAAAGTTATTCACAAAACTATCTCAAAATAAACCAATTCAATTACCTATTAATTCAAAACCGGAAGTCAAATTATGAAAGGAAATCCTCACTATCACTCAAGAAGAAAAACATCTAAAAGAAGAGACAAGTATATGGCACGAATCCTTCAAGGAAAGTCCTTCAACAGCGACTCTTCCTTCTGGTCAAGAGCGACTTTCATCCTTTGAAGTACAGCCTGCTTCATCTTCAACTCCTTAGACAACTTTTCAACCTCTTCTTCCTGGCGAGTAACACAATCTGCAGAAGGGACTTCATCTTGTAATTTCTGGAGCTCCTGAATCTCGGAGAACCCTTTGAAGAACCAAGGAGTATTGAAGTCGTACTGCACAAACACATCTCGATGGCACTTCCAGTCTTCAATCATCTCTTCAAAAATTGTTCGACCAGTCGTAACGCTCATCCCATGGATAGAAAAATAAAGCTTCCTGAACGCGGTTGACCAATGCAAGACGACTTTTGAGCTTCGTAGTGGTAGCAATGTGGTCGTGCTTCTCCCATATCGCCGTGTACAACCTTTCGAACTGAGCTGGCACACTGAATCCTCCAACCAACACATGACCTGGATAAGGGACAATGAAGGGAGGATCGAACAAAGCTCCAGGCTGCACTACCAATACTTCACCAGTCACAGAAGCCTTGTCAATTGCAGTAGGTCTTTCATAAGAAGTCACCACGACAGCTTTATTGATTGGAACTTGCTCAGAACGTTCTTCAAGGGGAGCACCTCAACAATAGCGGATGTTGCCTCTCTTACATTCCTCTCGATGTCTACTTCACTCTGGGTGCTAATTTCCATTATGGCCCCATCAACGAGATCACTTAAAGAGGCACCTTATCCGACCGAACTTGCATCATCTCTGTCATTATCTGGAATGGGAGCGGTTTCACCAGACTTCTCGGCATAACAATCAGTGTCGCCAGACTTCTCAACATGAAGGCCAATGTTACCAGACTTCTCGTTCTGAATGCGCGCCAACCTTGTGAAAACATTCTCTTTCGGAATTCCCTGATTTCAAGCAAGGATCACTCTTAGAAGAATTCGCTCTGGAGAAATGAAAGAATCGACAGAAAGATATTTAAATACCTGCATATTGGAAGAATTGAGGATCACCGAATCACATGCCTGCCTCTTGGATCTTTCTCCTGCTTGGGGACTGCAATCATTAGCTCTGGTCCGTTTGGCCGGGAGTGGCTTAACCGGAAATGCTTCTTCGGGACGTCGAAGATGGCTCACCACGGAATCTGTCACAACATCCTCCGAGAATTCTTGGAAAGCCAACAGTTGCTTCCTCCAAAATTCCTTATACTTGCTCGGTTACCACCGGGTTTCTCCCAATAGGCCGGAAGGGAAGACTCTGCGATGCCAAGAACACGTCGGCATCAAAGATACCCGGAGGAGTTCTTTCGAGCCTCCGACGGACAGGATAAATGGAACACCCTGGTCAAATCCCATTTGACGAGCAGCCTGTCCAATGTTTTACGGAGTCACGGTAAGAGCTTCGTTGAATAGAGACGGGATATATCCCGAATGCAAATTGTGTAGATAAATAAGTTCTCCAAATTTCATGGTGTTGGCATCGGTACGCAACGCAACATCGTGGCCGTCGGAAGCAATAGCAAAAGTCTTCGGTGAGCAATGGAAGAGTGGATCGGCCCCCATGGGCTGAAATTTACAGAAGACACATTATCAAAGATATCCACGAGTTTCGCACCGGTTCTGGGATGCCTCCTCTGCCAACGGAGTATTCTCGAGCCACCATAAAAATTACTGAGCGAAGTTGCAGGAACAGGAGCATAAATTTTGAAATGTTCCCACAAGAATGCCTGAAGAAAAGCGAAGTGGACATACGACTCCACCTTCTTGTACCCGTTGGAAACATGCATATCCATTGATAAGGCGTCCAGATGAGAATACATCGATCCAAGGAACAAGGCACCTAAGGGAAGAACTTCACCTTTTGCTAGCTTTATAACAATCTTAACCAGCACACCCCTTATGGTTTTCTTTCCAGAACCGTCGTCATATATATCTCTGGATAGCCACAAAGATAGGAATGCAATCACGCTGAGCTCGTTTTCCAACTCCTGATCCGGTTCTTGGTCTACAGGAGACCACTCCGATACCCACCAGGTGTAAAAGCATCTTGTATCTTTTTTCTCTTCCTTGTCCAGATCGTCGAACTCTGCCACCTTTTGGAGTACAGCGTTATAATCACGTTGTTCCGCGTCAGAAAGCTCATAATAAAAACTCCCAGCGACAGGCAAGTTCATCAATGCAGCTATGCTTTCTAGAGTAATAGTCATCTCTCCCCATCTAGATATAGCTGTATGAGTAGAAGGGCGCCACCGAGAAATGAAAGTACTCAAGCCTGCAGCATCTTTCTTAATTTCAAGAGTAGCAGATGCCATGACTGCATTAAGGATTTGCGCTTTGGTCAAATTAGCTTTAACATCCTTATTATTCAACAAGCGTCTCATCCACCCTTCATAAGAACCCAGTGGAGTATGACAAATCTTGAAGTCGATAGGAGAAGGCGGATATTCATTTCTTCGAAGACAGAACCTCATCACAAGTGCCGAAGAAGAAGATGGATCAGCTTCCATATTTTATGAATCGGAAAGCAGGACTATCCTGTGAGAGGGATGTTTCCTAATGTTTGGAAAAGACAAGGTGAACAACTCATCAAAGAATGTTCGACATATCTTTGAAGCTGTCAACACTTCCCAACTTGGCACCAGCATTATCTCCAGAAGACATATTAACATGAGTTCGTTTCTTCATTCTACAACAAAAGACAAGAGTCAGTACTTATATAAAAACACGCGATACGTGTGTGAAATGCATTCACGTTGGAATACACAAGGCCGGGATTGGGTCCAAACACCGGTATTGATCAAATCACAAGTCCGGTATTGCTCAAGTTTCAAGTCCGGTATTGTTCAAGTTTCAAGTCTGGTATTGATCAAGTCACAAGTCCGGTATTGCTCAAGTTTCAAGTCCGGTATTGTTCAAGTTTCAAGTATGGTATTGATCAAGTCACAAGACCGGTATTGATCAAATCACAAGTCCGGTATTGCTCAAGTTTCAAGTCCGGTATTGTTCAAGTTTCAAGTCCGGTATTGATCAAGTCACAAGTCCGGTATTGCTCAAGTTTCAAGTCCGGTATTGTTCAAGTTTCAAGTCTGGTATTGATCAAGTCACAAGACCGGTATTGATCAAATCACAAGTCCGGTATTTCTCAAGTTTCAAGTCCAAGTTTCAAGTCCGGTATTGCTCAAGCTTCAAGTCTGGTATTGATCAAGTCACAAGACTAGTATTGCTCAAGTTTCAAGTTCGGTGTTGGTCAAGGACACAAGGCTGGTATAAAAGCGACATTGCATACACAGTATGGGACCCACGATCAATCGAGCATGAATGACGGGACCACACTTATTCGCATAACACGGTTTTCTTATGTTCATGGGAATCATGTTCACGAAATTCAAGCCAAATTTCTTTTCCAAGCTACAACCTAAGAAGCTCGGTTTTGGATGCAACAAATTCATGGATTCACGGGTTGTTTTGCTAAGCAATTCTAGAAAATATTGGCGTATCAACCTCGGTGGAAGAACTAAGCATAATACACATCTTGCAAAAGGTGTTTACCTAGCAAACTAGGGTTTTACCATAAAAAAAAAAAAAAAAAAAAAAAAAAAAAAAAAACTACCTTGCTACGGACGGACGACGACGGCAAGCTCTGGCGGCGGCGGCGGCAGTAGAGATCACGGACGAGAGCTGCCGAACAAAAAAGAAGAAGAAAAAAAAGTGTGAAGAAAAAAGAAAAGGGGTCGGTCCTTTTATAGACAAAATTTGGAAGAATCCCAATAGAACAAGGATTCCTCTTTTGATTCAAACACGCAAGGAAGGAAACCGGTCCCACCAAAGGATTCCGCGCTTGCACAACGGCGTTTACATGGACAACTGCTAGCGGTCGGTCAGAATTCCTCCGGGTAAATTTTCTTTATCCTATCTTCTTCACATAAGTATGTCGCCATCTCATGCCTACCCCACAATAGCGCAACCATTATGCGCTAGGCAGGGGACTTAATGTTGATGGTGGATTTTCATTTAAGGGATGAAATTGTAAAAGCCAAAATTATGCGCTAACATCTTGCAAAAGATAAAGCCATTGATAAGTGATGAATACTTCTTCACTTTACTAATTCACCTGGAATAGAGCACGTGGCAACAATCCCAGTATTCTGTGAATTAAATACACAAAATTCATCCAGGTTAGAGCATGTAGCAACAATCCCATATACCCTGTGAATTTACAGCATTATTAATTAATGCATGACCAGCCTCGTATTTCCCCGTACTCATTACAGGTGCGGCATGACGACCGAGTGTTGTTCTCAGTGAGCAACACAAATCTCCAAGCATTAATAATAAAACATATACAAAATACCCATACAAAGCTACAACTCTCGGTGTGTTATACTAACCCGATTGAGCATATTTGAACCCGAACTCGACCATATCGGTCTCGAAATGATCACTACCATCCAACTTCACCAAAGCATGATTGGATGGCCTAGATTAAATCCATGACCCCAAGCAGGTATTGGAATATTCACCACCGACCCAACGCGGACCCCGCATGGTCGGTCTCCCAAAAAAAAAAGGGGGTGGCACAGCTTTCCAAACCGTCCAAGCCAAAGCAGTATGGACGAAAAACCCTAAATTAGGGTTTGCGGCACATTACATGTATCGCAAAACAGTCTCAACCATCCATCTTCGCAGGCATAGATGGAGGGTGTAGATGTAGATTCAAAGGGCCCAGAGCATGTCAACACAAACACCGTGGGCCCACCTATATACCTGACTGATCGGTCAGGACCAACTATGGTTGGTTGTCTTGATTCGTGCGCCCCAAACTGGGTATGACACGCGGCCGACAAAACTTAATTAGGGTTGTGTCGCGATCACGAGCGTCCATCTTCTCCTGCACGAATGAAGGGTCCAGGAATAGACTAAGCAGGTCCGGTAAGTATCAACACGATCACTATGGGCCCACCTATCTCCACACCCGATCGGCCAAGACCAAACTTGGTTGCACATCTTGATTCGCGCGCCCAAACTAGGCGTGGTCACATTTCCCAGCCACAAACTGATCTCGACCGCTCAAGTTTACCGGACAAATTGAGTGGCTTAGATCACGTTTCTATGGGACGATGAAGTACAAGTATATACACCATCCCACCGTATGCACGCCGGACTGATCGACCAAGACCGATCAAGCTTGGTCATCTTGGAACGCGCGCCCAAAATTGGCATGATGCGCGGCTTTTGCGGCACCAGTTTTCTATTGCAAATCGATCTCAACCGCTCCTCTTTGCCGGTAAAATTGAGTGGCCTAGATCGCACCTTCATGGGACAGTGAGGTATGGACGTGTACACCAGCATGCCATATACACGCATGCCCGGTCGGTCCTTTCCAAAATACCTCCCATGCTTGGATTCGACCAAGTCAAGAGTGATGCTTGCGCACCTCTTCAAAAACCCTAATTCCATCAACGGTCGCAGATGAGTGTCTCAAAGATCATCTCGTCCGTCCAACTTCACCGGACATCACCCAATAACTTTACCACTTTACTACAGTGACACCGGCAACCTGCATTCTAATTTATAAGATTGCCTTTAATATGGGCATTAGGCTTCCCAATTAGATGTTAAAGCTGAGCAACATGACCCACCTTATTTTGTTGAAGAGATCTGCTGAACTTGAAATTCCAAACCCCCAGCATGGAAATCTTGTCCTTAACCGAAGCAATCTTGCTTGTAGAGCTTAATGAATAATTATCTATTCAAATATCATTCCAGAAACTCGCCCTCGATCCATTTTTCAGACTGGGCCTTGAATTAACTTCCAGAAACCCTAGTGTTTGTACCCTATTCAAATAGTGTACGTGTGTATCGCACACGGCTTATTATGGAGGCCAAAATACGGTTTATTATGGAAACCGGTGGGTTTATTATGGAAACCCACAAGGCTTATTATGGAAGCCCAAATACGGTTTATTATGGAAACCGGTGGGTTTATTATGGAAACCCACAAGGCTTATTATGGAAGCCCAAATACGGTTTATTATGGAAACCTGTGGGTTTATTATGGAAACCCACAAGGCTTATTATGGAAGCCTAAATACGGTTTATTATGGAAACCGGTGGGTTTATTATGGAAACCCACAAGGCTTATTATGGAAACCGGTGGGTTTATTATGGAAACCCACATGGCTTATTGTGGAAGCCAAAATGGTTTATTGTGGAAACCGGTGGGTTTATTGTGGAAACCCACATGGCTTAATATAGAGGCCCAGTCTAGCTTATTATAGAAGCCCAAAAGACTTATTTTTGGAAGTCTTTTGAGATAGACACAAATCTTGTGAAGATATACAAGGATCTTTCAAGATAAACTCAAATCATGTGAAGATATACAAGAATCTTTCAAGATATACATGGATCTTCAAGGATATATACAAATATTAAAGGATAAGTACAAATCCAAGTGGTTATTTTGGATAACTACAAATCTAGGGTTATTATGGAACTAGATTAGGGTTTTTTGCCTATAAATAGAGGCTAAAAATCCAACTCAAGGACGGAGAATTCTAGGTTTGCTAACCTTTCAAGAATTATTGTAATCATCATATCAATAAAATCTCTCCCTACGAGATTCCATCCGTGGATGTAGGCAACACTTGCCGAACCACGTTAAATTCTTGTTTCCATTTATTTTTCCTCAATTTATCTTCTTTTTTCTAACCCTAATTTCGCAACATCATCATCAATCATCGTGTTTTGTGCCTAGAATTTATTTTGGGTACAAACATTGGCGCCGACTAAGGGGACCCGAGCAAAAGATCGTGCTCACCCTTTTGAGAAAATACGTCCACAACGTTTCTGAAGAGTTGCAGAAAACCATAAATTTTGTTCAAGGTTTTGTTTGACAGAGAACGTTGTGATCAGAAAGTTGCGACCAGAAAGTTGCAGAAGGTTCAGAAAGTTGCGACCAAAAAGTTGCAGAAGGTTTACAACTATTTCGGGTAAAGTTGCAAAAGATACAGAATGTTGTGATCCAGAGTTGCAGAAAGTTGTAGAAAGTTGCAAAAGGAACAGAATGTTGTGATCCAGAGTTGCAGACAGTTGAAGAAACCGTTACAAAGGTTGAAGAAACTGTTGCCAAAGTGTTGAAGAAACCGTTACGACAGTTCAAGAAACTGTTACGAAGATGAATAAACTGTTGCAAAACAGTTGAAGAAAGCGTTGCACTAAATGAATAAAGCGTGGCGAAAGCAGTAGCAGCGGCTGTTGGGGAAACCTAATGTTCATCCAGCCTCACGTACAACTCCTAATCAAGCGAATCTTCACCATCAGATTCACAAGATTTTGTCCATAGGATCTGTCCAGCCTCGATCCAGCTTCAGATTCAACGTACCGAATCACCAGAGCTCATCCAATCTAGGACTGACACATGTTTCGGTCCAACTCGGTCAGACATCTCAGCGACCATTCAGCGTCTGACACCTCAGCGACCGCCATGCCTCATCACAGCTTTAGGTCCAGTCAGCTGGTCACCATGGTGACACGTCAGCATCTAGTGTCACATCACCATGGAGTGCCACGTTATACCGTGCCACGTCAACAAGCTCTTGCCATGTCACCAAGCCCGCGCCACGTCACCATGATACCACGTCAGCATGATCAAGCCACGTCTGCGTTTTCGACTCCATGTCATCAACAGTCCGCGTCATCACCTGCCACGTCATCAGACAAGGTACAGTCACGGTTCGCCACGGCAGCATCAAATGTACAGTCACCAACGTCAGCACTTTGCCTTTCAAGAAAAAGAAGAAAATTGTGCACGAGTTGGGATTCGAACGCGTGACCACCAGCTCGTGTTCTACACTCTTGACCAACTGTGCGAACCATCATTTGTGCAATGAAAAATGACTTAGTAACCTTAATTTGTTCTTCATGCGTGCTTCGTGCAAATATTGTTTCATCAATAACTTCTTCGTTTTAAGTCCGAATTGTGTGATTTTTGGCTCGTCCGAATCGTATTTCGATTCACTACAGCATGGAAGCAAATATTTACGTGTTTGAGAAACTTTATGTGCACTTGGGGCAACAACATGATCGAGTCCGAGGTTCGTGGATAACGACATAATCGATTTCGAGGTTCGTTATCAGCGACATGATAGAGTGCGAGATGAGGATTGCCTAGACCCTTCAATATTTAGCCTTGCATCACATCGCAAGCACCTAAAGCCTCACCTTGCACGTGAGCACATAAGTCTTGCTCTTATTGCAAGCATAAAATCTCGCCTTGCACGCGAGTATGAAAGACTTGCACCTTGGCAAGCATAAAGTCTCGTCTCAACCACGAGCCCAATGCCCGATATTGGTCCAAAGACTCGTACTCAACACAAGCAACAACCACCTTGCCCGAGCAGCGACCGCTTCAGCCTTGTTACGTTGCGAGCAAAAGCCGCAAGCACACACCATATTCCTTTCAAGACACCACATGGCAAAGAGTCTCGTCTAGCACGTGAGCAAATTTTATTGCAGGTTATTACAGTTGGGGGCGTCTTTGTAATGTCTCTACTCACGCTTGAGGGCGATTCCAAAAGGAAAAATCACGATGGAACCAGAAATAAGATGGCAACGGAATAGATACTTGATCATAAGCCCAGAGCCGTCTAGCAAGTGAGGAACGGATACAATAGATCTGTTTCCTGCTTCACCTGGGGGCGTCTTTTCTATTTGGAAATATCTTTACATATATTGGGGGCGGCTAGAGTGACGCCTAGCATGCAATCAAAAGAAAATTGTTCAAAGAAGTCAAACAATAGAAGACATCTTTTTCAGTATCATGGCAAGTAATGGGGGCGGCTAAGGTTGAAGGAACGAACACCTGGGGAGGTAAGTCCTCATCGAGCGTCAATTTAGTTGTATTTGTGTTTTAATTGTCTTGTTATGTTCTAAGTTACTATTACGGGGTTTTGAGGAAACCCTGGTTTTAATGTTAAGCATGTACGTGTTGGTGTGAATTTGTTGTGTTATAACATGATTAAAGATTAGTAGTTAGCCATTGAACCAAAGCTGTGATGAGTGGTGCTGTAAGAAGACCACTCATACTAGGGGTGAGCTAAATTAGTTAATGAATATCTAGCCAAGACCTTCAAATGAAGGCACAAAATCATAACTTGACTCACCTTGCCTTAGCTTAAGATCGAGAGGTGGATTCACCATCCTGGTAGCTCCCAATTGCCTTAGTTTAGAGTCATTTCATCACATCTCGGTCGCTTCGACAAAACCCTGTGTTACACATTGTTACTTCACTTGAATTGACTAGAGCAAGCCTTAGATCACACTTTAAGCACACCCATTTCTCTGTGGATCGACCCGTACTTGCCGCGTCTCCGATAGACGCCGTGCACTTGCGGTATAACATGTAGGCTTAAAATTATACACATTTCGAGGCCTACCAGTTTATTATGGAAACCCACAAGGCTTATTATGGAAGCCTAAATACGGTTTATTATGGAAACCCACATGGCTTATTGTGGAAGCCAAAATGGTTTTATTGTAGGTGGGTTTATTGGGAAACCCATGGCTTAATATAGAGGCCCGGTCTAGCTTATTATAGAAGCCAAAGACTTATTTTGGAAGTCTTTTGAGATAGACACAAATCTTGTGAAGATATACAAGGATCTTTCAAGATAAACTCAAATTATGTGAAGATATACAAGAATCTTTCAAGATATACATGGATCTTCAAGGATATATACAAATATTAAAGGATAAGTACAAATCCAGGTGGTTATTTTGGATAACTACAAATCTAGGGTTATTATGGAACTAGATTAGGGTTTTTTGCCTATAAATAGAGGCTAAAAATCCAACTCAAGGACAGAGAATTCTAGGTTTGTTAACCTTTCAAGAATTATTGTAATCATCATATCAATAAAATCTCTCCCTACGGGATTCCATCCGTGGATGTAGGCAACACTTGCCGAACCACGTTAAATTCTTGTTTCCATTAATTTTTCCTCAATTTATCTTCTTTTTTCTAACCCTAATTTCGCAACATCATCATCAATCATCGTATTTTGTGCCTAGAATTTATTTTGGGTACAAACACCTAGCTTTTAAAATGCCATCCTACGTACTGAAGCCAACGACTAACTTAATATTATTAGGGACAAAAAAATTTGCATTTCCTGAATTTGTGAAAGTTAAACAACCCGTTTTTCACAAGCATATCTTTTAAATCCTGGCGAGATTGGGGTATTTTAAGTGGACATGTGACCTTACTAAGGGGAGGTCAAATATAAAAGCAATGGGTGTAGATATCCCAATGCATACGGACGGACACTGATTTAGGTCGAGTTGTTTCTCTTCGGACAAATTCAATTTTCCCTTTACTCATTAACTCATGCTCTCGAAAACAAGAATGGAGGCACTCGCTGAGAGCTTAAATGAGACAGTGGATCGAGATGGGTTTAGTTTGGAGCTTGATTTGGTGCGTAAATCAAATGAAGAAGACTGAGAACATCACTGGAGACGTGGTATAGGAAGTTTGGGTTTAGTTTTAAACCGAGAATACAAAGAAGATGAGCTGCGTCCGTCGATTGTGGGTGAGTAATGGAGGGGAATGAAGAGTTATTTAGAAGTTCAGAGCTTCAGGAACAATGGGTTTGCAATGAATTGAAGATTCTGACCAAGTTTGAGCCAAGAAAACAGGAAATGAGAGACCTTGTTGCTGTCATTGAGTCAGTGATGAATTAAGTCTGATTAATGAATGTCTGAGAGTAGATAGCGTCTTGAATGAATGTGGCATGTGTTTGAATGTGAATTCCTTGCTGGGAAGGAGTTGATGTGTGACTTCCAAGGTGCAGCCATTATGCAATCCTTCATCAACTCGTAATCGCACGCGATGTGTTTGTCATAAGGCCCTGAGTGACCAGCTTTGCCGCAATTCCTATAGTTCATCGAACCGAGTTCCTCGCGGTTCTATAGCTGTTCACAAAGAGTTAGAAGAGGGGTTTGAAGTACAGATGGAACTGAAGATTGGGTAAGAGTTTTGGGCGAGAAAAATCAGCTCAAGAGGAGAGTTTTGCTGCCGCATAAGTTGCCATTTTATTTGCTAGCTAATGGGGTCTGGTTCAGAAAAGTTTAGAGTTCTAGCAGCTGGCAAGACGAGGAAGAGTCGAAAGGAAGTGTTGTCGACACTGATCGAAATGGAAATCGGTGGATACGCAGATCTGTTGGTGATGCTTGGCTGCATCGAGAACGAAATATGAGCTGCGAGTGGCACTCGATGGTGTGTTGTTCGAATACGGTGGAGCAGTTGAAGGTGCAGCTCGAGTGGAGGCAATGAAAGTCCGGTTCGTGCAATATGGCATCCGAAGTTGAGTTGCTAATGTGAATTGGCGACGGTAATGTATAGAGCTCGAGATTGAAGTGATTCCGAAGTGGTTTGGGATGAGCGTGGATGAGACTTAATGGCCGAACCGGTGCATATGGTTTGGCAAGTTGACGTACTGGAGTTGCTTAAACCGTGACTAAGATGGGAGTGCAAGGAGTAGATGTCTGCAATGCTGCAGCTTTGGAGGTATTCGAGTAGCACTGGAAGCAATTGGTACAGTGACTCAGGTGGTGATGGAAATGTACAGAAATTGGTGATGCTGTTGCTTGCGTAACAAGAGTAGGAGCATGAGCCGGTGGCTGTGGAGCTGTGGTGCTTGAGTGGGAAGAAGTGTCATGGTGGTGGAAATTATGGGATGAATGGCATCAGTGGTGGACTGGTGATGTTGGCATCGCAGGGTGTGCTGTGCTTGCAGGAGCTGAAGCTAGTGAAGATGTTGGTGCTCGTACAAGATGCTGGGATTTTGGATTGAGGTACTGGTGCTGTGTTAGTGCAGCTCTAATATGCAGGTTGCAGCAGGAAAAGAAGCAGCTGCAGTTCAGAGCTGAGCTGCAAGACAGGTGCTGCTGGGTTGGTGCAGAGCTCAGCTGGATTTGAGATTGCAGTGGAAGCAACTGGGAATGAATTTTGAAGTTGCAAAAACAGTGCGAAAAGCGAGCTAGAATGGTGAGCCGGTGAGCATAGTTCCGGTAGCCGGATTTCGGAACTTGAAGCATGAATCGCAATATTTCAGTGAATCGCGAGGGGGTATGAGTCGGATACAAGAGTTGGCCACTGGACATATGAGCTATGGGTCACGCTTTGGGTGCGTCGC
Organism: Papaver armeniacum; assembly: GCA_023531295.1. Taxonomy (NCBI): domain Eukaryota; kingdom Viridiplantae; phylum Streptophyta; class Magnoliopsida; order Ranunculales; family Papaveraceae; genus Papaver; species Papaver armeniacum. The sequence goes on along the minus strand of JAJJWW010007824.1, from coordinate 6,588 downwards.
AAGATAAGAAATTGGGATTAGTTGGTTTTTGTGAATGTTTGAACTGCAGAGAAGCAAAGTTGAGCTAATGGAAGTGTAGAACCGCTCGGTGACAAGTGTCTCGATGACAAAGGCGGCCTCGAGATGCTTTTCCGACGCCTGGATTCCGACCATATCTCGGCGAAACCCAGCTTTCCGCATGAGCATATTTTTGAGACATATTTTCACATGGGTTTCTCACACATGGTTCATGGGCTTGGTGGACTTTTTGGTGATGGACTTTGAAGACCTAATTTTGGAAAGTGGGAAGGCTATAAAAGAAAGGGTTTCTATTCTTTTGGGAGATCACGTATTCTTCTTGAGTTTTGCAGAGAGTCTGAGCTAGGGTTTGCTTTCATTTAATATTTTCATCTTCTTTACTTTATTTTTCCATTATTATTTGATGATGAACTCCAATATTATGAGTAACTAAAACTCTTCTTGATTAAGGGCGATTTCAAGCCCGAAATATGAATCTATATTTGATATGAAATAACTTGTTCTCTTGCATTCATTAATGTTATTGATTGATTTCTACCATGCTATTATTGTTTATGGATTATTTGTTGATTGTTTAAGTTCGAAATTAAATAGTTGATTCATAATCCTATTGCTAGTTTAGATTTTCTTCAATCCGTAATTGTCTAGAGAAGATAAACGCAAGTAGCAATATATAGGTATTGATGATGGGACTTTGTTAAGTACCTATATGTAGAAATCAACACTAGTAGGTGATTCATGCTTTGAGTTCATCACTAGGAGCAACCTTATCTCACGTAACTTAGAGCACTTGTTTAAGTCAAACCTAGTAAGCGTACTCTCTAGGAAACTTGGCAAGTAGGAACCGGTAGTCGAGCGCTCCGTATCCAGGTGAGCTAGAGATAATAACTGAATAGTTGAGCGTACTAATTATTCTAGGGTTGTTAGTAACATGATAATGTGAAGAATATAGCTATCTATCAATTTGGTTTGTATTCCGTGGTCTAGAATGAACCTTTAATCAATTACATCTCATATTTGAATACATTTTACAATTTTCAAGCATTTCTACAACAAAATCATCTTTGCTAAGAGTATTCAGATAACAACTTGAACTTCATACCTCCCTTTGGGACGATCCTACTTACATTATACTACTCTTGCTAGTTAAAGTTATAAGTAGAAATTTATTTTTGCGAGATTGACACCTCGTCAAAATTGGCGCCGCCATCGGGAGGCAAGTGGCAAGTTTAGTTGTTATTTTTATTCTTAGTTGTTACTTTTGCTTTTATTTTCAATTTCTATCTACTTATTCAACCTCTTAGAATCTGATTTTCGTGTACTAATTCTTTGGTGAATGCGTGAGAGGGCGTACTCAAGTCCAATTGGTATACGCCTTCGCTCGTGCACTTTACTTAAGGATTTCATTCGAGCAATCAACACCCACTTCCCTCAAATTCTACACCAAGTGAATTCCCTGACTCCTGACTAAGAGGAAGACAACACAACGGGAGGTCACTCACCGCTTCCTCCAAGAACACTCAAGGAGCTCACTTCCAAAACCTGTATCAATAACCTTTATGTATTCAAATTAATGGAACCATTGAGTTGAAACCACAATTGATTAACTTGCTGCCCAAATTCGGAGGTTTAGCGGAGAAGATCCTAATCGTCACTTGCAACAATTCCATCATGTTGTGACTAGTATGAAGCAAGCAACTGCAGATGCGGATATGGCTATGATGACAGCCTTTTCCTTTCTCTCTTTAGATATCTGCAGAGAGTGGTTCTTTTGCTTACCTACTGGAAGCATAACCACATGGAATGGGATGAAGAAATTGTTCCTTGAGAAGTATTTTCCAAAGATCAAAAGCAACTGTGATTCGCAAGGAGATTTGTGGTATTAGGCAAGTATCGGAGAGACTCTCCATGAGTATTGGGAGCGCTACAAGAAGCTTTTAGCTAGCTGCCCACACCACCAAATCAGCGATCAACTTGTGATTCAATATTTCTACGAAGGGTTGCTTTCTAATGATAGAAATTTGATCGATGCCGTAAGTGGTGGTGCACTTACCAACAAGACCATTATGGAAGCTACAAGTTTGTTGGATAATATGGCTGCTAACACTCAACAATTCTACACTCGAGATGAATCAAGCAGAAGGAAGGTTAATGAAGTTGGCAATTCTTCACACATGGAACAAAGGATGGGCAACATGGAGAGAATGATGACTCAAATAGCTGCAACTGTCATACCATCATCATATACCAAGATGTTGAGCAAGCAAGTGCTATGTACCAAAATCAAGCAAAGGCCGAGGTACGATCCGTACTCCAACACATACAATCCAAGTTAGCGTGATCATCCGAATTTCAGCTATGCAAACAAGCAAGCTGCCGCAAATCCTACTTTCAATCAACAAGGAGGATATCAATTCATGCAAAGACCACCACAAGAAACTCAAGGCACGAGTATAGATGACAAGTTGAATCTCATTCTCAACACAATGGTGCAAGATAAGCAAAAGTCAAGCAATGGAGATGAAGGACATCCGAACACAAATGGGTCAATTAGCTAATGCCGTGAGCAAATTGGAGGCACAAGCAGAGGGAAAACTTCCTTCGCAATCAATAAATCACAAGGAGAATGCCAATGCTATTGAGTTACGAGTGGAAGCAAGTAGAGAAACCTGAAACATCACCGTGTCCCATGAACCCGAGTTGGAGAAAGAAGAGGGTGAAACAACCCCTAAAAAGGTCAATCCAGTAATAAATTCTAACTCTAAAACTCATGTTTCTACTTATGTTACTTCTCCGCCTTTTCCTAGCAGGTTTGCAAAGTCGAACAAGGAGACATTGTACCAAGAGCTTTTGGAAATCTTTAAGAAGATTGAAGTGAACATTCCACTCATTGAGGCGATAAGGCAAGTTCCACGTTGGGCAAAGTTCTTGAAGGAATTGTGCACTAACAAGCACAAATTGACCTGTAATCGAGGTAATGAGTGTGGGGAGAATGCTTCAGCATATCTTCAAAAGAAACTCCCACCTAAGTTGAAAGACCTCTGAGTTTCACCATACCATGTACTATTGGTAAAATCAGGTTTGAACGTGCTATGTTAGATTTAGGAGCATCCATTAATGTTATGCCTCGCCTCCGTTTATGAATCATTGAATCTTGGACCTCTTAAGAATACCTGTATTGTTATACAACTTGCCGATAGGTCTAATTCTTACCCGAAAGGGGTTATTGAAGATGTTTTGGTGCAAGTCAATCAACTCATATTTCCAACTGATTTCTATGTTCTTGACATGATGGATGAAGATTCACCATCGCCTACTCCCTTGCTGTTGGGTAGACCATTCATGAGAACCGCTAGAACAAAGATTGATGTTTTCAAGGGCGCTTTAACTATGGAATTTGATGACGAGTCATAAGTTTCAATATCTTTGAGGCTATGAGATATCCTAGTGATGTGCATTCCTGTTTTTCAATTGATATTATTGATTCTCTAGCTCAATGATTTTTGAATTGAATGGTGAAGATGCTTTAGAAAACACCATAGTGGAAGGTTTAGGTTATGGAAAATACAAAGACATTGAAAGTGAATTGTCTATTTGTGATGAGCTTAAAGAGGTCTGTTTTATCTCTTAACTCATTACAAGAAGTTCCACCAAAATATAATGTGTCTTATGTTTCTTTGCCGCTTACTAATGAGAAACTTTACCGCCGATCGTAGCAGCACCTATTCTTGAGTTGAAACCTTCTCCGATCACCTTAAATACGTGTATTTAGGTGACAAGGAAGAGTTACCTGTGATCATTGCCAACAACCTTACCAAGGTGCAAGAGAGAAGCTTGTTCGAAAGTGCAGAGAGTACAAATCTGCCATTGGGTGGACTATAGCCGATATCAAAGGAATCACCCTTCCACATGTATGCACCTGAATACTTCGAGGAGGGCAAAACCAACAAGAGAAGCTCAACGCCGCTTGAACCCTCCAATGATGGAAGTAGTCAAGAAGGAAATCCTGAAATTGTTGGAAGTAGGGTGATCTATCCCATATCCGATAGCAAATGGGTGAGCCCGATTCAAGTCGCTCCAAAGAAGTCCTGAATCACGTGGTGAAAAACGAAGATAATGACTTGGTTCCAACTAGAATCCAGACTGGCTGGAGAGTGTACATTGATTACCTGAAGCTCAACTCTACCACCTCGAAGGACCATTTTCCCTTACTCATTCATTGATCAAATGCTTGAAAGGTTGACTAGACATGCTTGTTATCGCTTTTGATGGTTTTCATGTTATAACCAGATTGTGATAGCTCCAAGATCAAGAAAAGACAACGTGCTATTTGCCCTTTTGGCACTTTTGCATATAGACGTATGCCATTTGGCTTGTGCAACGCACCAGCCACTTTTCAACGCTGTATGGTAAGTATATTTTCAGATTATGTGGAAAGCATCATAGAAGTGTTTATGGATGATTTCAGCATAGTATGGTGATTCTTTGACAAATGCTTAGATAACCTTGCACTTATTCTTAAACGATGCTAGAAACTAATCTTGTGCTTAATTGGGAAAATGTCACTTATGGTTAATCATGGATTGTGCTAGGTCATGCTGTATCCTCTAAGGGTTAGAAGTTGACAAGGCTAAGATAGATTTGATTCTGAACTTACAATACCCCACAAATGTGAGGGAGGTTCGCTCTTTTCTTGGTCATGCAGTTTTATAGAGATTCATCAAGGATTTCTCCAAGATCGCAATGCCCCGTGTAGACTCTTGCAAAAGATGTGGCCTTTGATTGTGATAAGGAATGCAAGGAAGCTTTGACACCTTGAAAGAGTTGTTGACTCACTCGCACCAATCATCAAAACCACCGGACCGGAGCAAGCTTATTTGAGTTGATGAGCATGCAAGTGATTATGCCGCTGGAGCCGTGATTGGGATAGCTGAGATGGCAAAGTTCCATATGCCATTTATTATGCTTCTAGAACTTCAACTGATAGCACAAATCAACTACTCCACTACCGAAAAGGAGCTTTTGGCCATAGTGTTTGCACTAGAGAAGTTTGATCTTATTTGGTGGGTACATAAGGTGGCTGTTTTCTCCGACCATGCTCGCACTTCGATACTTGCTCACAAGAAGGATGCTAGCCAAGGCTCATAAGGTGGATTCTTCTTCTTCAAGAGTTCAACTTGCAAATCAACGGACAAGAAGGGCAGTGAGAATACCGTAGCGATCATCTAAGCAAGATTGGTTGTGTCCCAAGAAGCGTATCCTTTGCATGATAGCTTCCTGATGAGCAACTCTTGCGCGTTGGTGGCACAACTCCATGGTACGCCGATATCGTTAACTTCTTGACGACGGACAAGTACCTAGTTCCATGTCTACATTTCAAAAACACGTAAGCTTAAGAAGATTGCTAAGCAATATATATGGATGAACTCTTATTTGTGGAAGCATCGCTCCGATCAAATGATCCAGACATGTGCGTATTCGAACCCAGTTCCAATCAATTCAATTTTTGTCACCATATGCTAGGGCGGCCATTTCTGAGCCAAGAGGACAGCCTCCAAGGTTCTCGAAAGTGGTTTTTATTGGCTCAGCATTTGTTTGAAGGATGCATATCTATGCTGTAAGGTTTGTGATAGGTGTCAAAGGACAGTGCAACCTTGGTGCTAGAAACCTAATGCCGCAAACACCAATTCTCGCCGTGAGATTTTGATGTTTGGGGTATCGATTTTATGGGGCCTTGGAATCTCGCAATGGGAAATTTTTATACTTTGCCAGTAGATTATGTTTCTAAGTGGTGAAGCTAAAGCCACCCCTACCAATGATTCTCATATTGTATTGTAGGAGTTTGTGAAGGACACATCTTTTCTAGGTTTGGAACACCTCGAGTGGCATTAGTGATGGAGGTTCACACTCAAGAGATCCTTTCACGCTCTTCTAAAGAAGTATAACATTTTCATAAAGTTATACACCGTATCATCTCACAAACGAGTGAGACAAGTCAATTTCCAACCTGGAGATTAAGTCCATCTTAGAAGACGGAACGCTACAAGGAAAGATTGAGACATAGACTCAATGACGCTGTGGCATATAGGACACGCTATAAGACACCCACTCCGGATGTCTCCTTTTAGGCTTGTCTATGGTAAACCTTGCCATCTTCCCCGCTTAACTGAACACAAAGCCATTGGCTATCATTATGTAAGAATATGAATTGATGCAATGCAGAACATAGGAAATTCAGTCTCTGAATGAGTTAGAAGAGATAATGTAATGATGCACATGAAAGTTAACATGATTTATAAAGAAAAGACCAATAGTTTTCCATGATAAAATGATTTCCAAAGAGTTTAAGTCAAGAGGCAAAGTACTTTTATTCCATTCTCGCCTCAAATTGTTTCGCAAACTTAGGTCCAGATGCACAACCATTTGTTGTTACCAACGCGCTTGCGACATGGGCAGCTTGAGATAACTAGGTCCCAAAACAGAGCTGATTTCCGGGCGTTAACGGCCTACCGCTTGAAAAACCATACTATGAGCAAATGTTCAGACGAGAATCGTGATAGCGATTACATT
>JAJJWW010007823.1:0-25817 GCA_023531295.1 Papaver armeniacum | reverse complement strand
CCCGCCAAAACAAAAGTAACACAAAAACCCTAAAAAATAAAATTTTGATGAAACCTCGTAGAATTTGACGAAACCAATTTTTGGTTTCATCATAAAATTTGATGAAATCAATTTTGAAATTTGGGGTTTTTGTATCAATTTTTTAAAATTTGTGGTTTTTATATCAATTTAGTTTAAAATGGAGTTTTAATGAATCCCAACATTTGAGTGGGGTTTTTGTACTGAGTTTGGTCACCTTGGATTTTTATGACTAGTTTTGTTTTCCTTGTTAAGAAACCGACCAACTTCAGCATCATGGCGAAGGAGAAAAATTTGCTCTTGCAGCACCGTGGCCAATCATTTGGCCCTTCGTGACATCAAAGAAACCGGGATTTTAACCCCAGTTAACTTTCCCGACGAGGGATAGTGTGTTTCTTAAAAGGATAGAAAAGACAACAAAGAGGTATTTGCTTGAAAAAAAGGAAAGAAAAAAACATGGTTTGCAGTTTGCACGATGATTAAAATATTAAGGAAATTTCTTAATGTGGGAATTGTTTTCCACAAAATTGGTCAAAAAGACCAAAATCAACAATTCATGGGTGAAAAAGACACTTACGTTTTGATACTGTTTAAATAGCCAAAAATTAAAAAGATACTGTTTAAATGGACAAAAATTTAAAAATAAAAGAGGATGTAAACCGGTTTCATCCTGTCCATTTTCAAATATTTTTTTCTTATTTTTATTTTACACAGATGCATCCAGCCATCCTCGCTATTTTTTAAGTATAAGCTTATGAATCCATTTCATCCTTGCTATTTTTTTTGGCTATTTCACCCGTACTTTTTTTTACTTGTCCATTTGAACCGTGTTTTAAATTTTTTTGGACAAATGTCCCATTTTCTCATTGTTTTCTACGTTTTAGTCTTACATGAGAGAAATAGCAAGTTGGAGGACATTTTTGAAGTCTCTACAATGGCAACACAAGAAGGACATTTTTGAAGTCTCTACAATGGCAACACAAGAAGGACATTTTTGGAGTATAATTTTTTCATATAAAAACCCAGAGTACCACACATGGAAGGAATTAATATATGACCATGATCAGCCAAGCACTAGAACACAAACGAGAACAAGAAGAAGACGATCCAAAGATGAACGAGAATGAACCATGCATGAAAAGTTTTTAGGGAAAATTGGAAAAATGCCCCAATTTGGGGTGCAATCTTGGAGAACTGCCCCAACGTTAAAAAAAGTTGGAAAAATGCCCCGCTGTTAGAAATAGCAGTTAAGTCCACATGTGTGGGTTCTCACGTGCTAAAAAAAGACAGAAATATCCACCCCGCTAAGATCGTGCCACCTATACGACTAATCCAACGGACTAAGAGGAAGACAAGATGCACGCGAGTACCACGTGTGGGAACAGACAGGAATCCCGGACGTTTATTTATTTTCTGTTTTGATCGAAATTCCGGCCGTTAATCGTGGAGGGCTTGGCCCGTAAATTTAAACCTTGAAGCTGTACAAAAAGTTGTTGTTGATGTTGAGCGATGCACCGGTAGATACATGACTGGGATTAAGTAGTTCTCTTGCCATAATTATATATTGGACATACAATCTACAAGAGAACATTTTACTTTAGACAACCGAATCATCCGATTCAACATCATAAAATTGTTTCGAACCTTGAGGAAAATCAATGATCCAATTACGAACCTGAAGAAAAATCCCAAATTACTATGAACCCTAGAATTTAAAATTCAATTCTTTAACAAATTAACAGAAACCGTAACAACATCTTTGCAGAAAAACGATAACGGGTTCGATCTACTTATATGTTTGGTCGAACTATTGCTCCAATTCTTCAATTCGTCTTGAAAAAAAATTCGTTGTAACTTCAAATCGTCTTCTAATGTTGATCTTCTACCATTATTCGTTCACATCAACAAAAAGCTGTAACAATTAACCCTTGAAGATAATACACCCATAGTGGAGATAATGATAAAATAGATTAATTTCTCTTCACCGCTCTCTGTCTCTTCTCTCTTTTCTTTTGTTCTCTTTTAACTCACGAACTAACAAGAAGACAAGATGCACGCGAATTTCTGAAGTAGAATTTTGTGAAAGTTATCACGTGCCTTTCACGTGCGTGAAGTCCTCTTCTTTGTCCATTGGATGATCCGCATATGTGTCAAGATCTTAAAGGAGTTGGATATTTCTGTCTTTTTTGTGCACGTGGTAACTCACACGTGTGGACTTAACTGCTATTTCTAACAGCGGGGCATTTTTCCAACTTTTTTTAACGTTGGGGCAGTTCTCCAAGATTGCACTCCGAAATGGGGTATTTTCCCAATTTTCCCAAGTTATTAGTGCCGTATCTGCCAGAAGAAATTATCATGGAAATTCATTCAAGGTTACCTCCTAAATCTCTCTTAAAATTCAGGTGTGTATCAAAATCTTGGAGCGTCCTATATAATAGCCCTAAACTTATTGACGTGATGAAAACTAACTTCAATATCATGATTGTACATGCTGGAGATATATACTCTATAGATAATGAATCATCATCATCATTACTTATACTTGATGGTATGGAGAAGATTCGTTGCCCAGACATTGAATATGAAGAATATAGTTACGATAGAACTAGTTTTGTGGGTAGTTGTAATGGCTTGGTTTGCATACACTTTGATGATTATTCGCCGACTAATTTTAGCTTATGAAACCCATCTACTGGGGACTACAGTACAAACGGCTACCAAATCCATCTGATCCATTTGTTTTTGATCATTCTTTATATACCTATTTACCAATGAGAGGATATGGGTTTGGTTATGACCCGAAAAGTGACGATTACAGGTTTGTATGTTTTACGACAGATTTACATTTGAACCGATCTGCAGTTCAGATCTATTCACTTAGATCGGATTCATGGAAACAGGTGAAACGAACTCATAATATCCCTTGGCTATTATCATCCAAACCCTTTAGACGCCAGTACGGGGTGTTTTGTAATGGAGCAATTTGTTGGAAAACCACCGGTTTTTATGTGAATAAATTTTTTTATTATAAAACGGTTTTTCAAAATAATTAAAATACCTTCCAAAATTATCTCTTAGTTTTATTGGGTAAGTTTTTATCTTACATATATATATGGAATTGCACTAGGGTTTTTATATGCATAGAAAAGAAAACCTCTCTCAAATCCACCGGTGTTGCATACCTCTTCTTCTTCGTTTTCTATGTTGTTAAGAGGGTTTTTAAGTGCTAACGATTCGTGAGTTTTTCCGCTGCCAAGTTCTAAAAGGACAAGTTTGAATGTGCTATTCAAATTTGTTAGGATTGTTGTATCTTGGAGGCAGATGTACCCGTAGGGCTATAGCATCATCTATTCAGAGTGTAGCCGGGCATTCTTGTCTTAAGTACAACATGTTGAACATGTGCCTCAATCCACCATTACCAATTTGTTCAATTTGTTCATTCATGGTGTTTAACAGGGATGTGGTAGACGTCAACAATTGAATGAGAGACGACATAAAAACAGATAAGTGCCTCTTATATTAATTAGTTGTCTGATATATTATGAATTTTAATTGTTATTCTCCAACAATCTTAAGACAAGAAGTTTTTTTTTTTCACAGTAACAATTAAAATAACTGAATTTGGTTTAGCTAGGACCAATAATGTTGAGTGTCGGTCTTGATTTTTGAACCCTAAGAAGATATGACCTAATCACTTATCTATATACAAAGGGGTAATCAAAGATCTCTTTACTGATGGGTAGTTTGATAGAGGTCGATCATCTCTTGAATCCTTGTTTCGACAATTATTATCAAACGTTAACTGGATTACAGTCAAGTTTTCCTGAAATGCTCGCATGGTTCTGATATTTTGTATTCTCTTGAAGATCTAAAGCTAGGAGCTAAAGGTGATCTGAAGAAGATCTCTTTAGGCCGCAGGTTCCTTTTTACATTGGGTTAAGAAGGGGGGTCTCGTTCCCGCTTACAAAGTCAGAATTACGGATGCTAAGAAATTAGGTGACCCATTTGCTTATCACCGTGAGTTTTTATCGTGCCTAAGGTCCGAGGCTCATGAATGGCTCTTCTCATCGGAAGAAGAACAATGGATGGTTGTGGAAAGTTCCAAAGCAGCTCGTCTAATCATGGTTTTCTTAGACGCCAAATCACACTCATGCGGGTATGGATGAGATCCTAAGGTCTTATCCCTTTTTGTAGAAGATTTGGCACCGTGCGAGCATGATGAGGAGTCCAAAATACCGCTCATGATGGCCGGTGAAGGTGTTAAGCGTTGGGAAGTTGTTCATCGTGTCGAATTTTCTTTTATACTCATGCAAAGGTATTTTCTATTAACAAAAGCATCCACGCCGGTACTAGTAAGTATTGGGTAAAACTTTTACGCTACGATCTACTTTGGAATAGTACTCGCAGTTTGGCGGGGTTGTTAAGAGGGAGACAATATCTCTTACCAAGTCAAGAGATATGAAGGCCGAACATTATCCCTATCAAATTTGTTGGGCTGATCTAAGTTTAACCGATAAGTCATTGCCAAGTTAAATCCTTGAAGAGTCATGCTAGGTGGCACACAGAATGCGCATAACAACTACGTGAGGTCTAAGGCTAAGACCTATGATTCTCGAACTCGTTTTGTTTTACCGAACACTAGAAGCATCGGATGACGAATCAAAAAGTGTATCTTTCTTTGAGTTGGAAATGCATACACTAGTCTCTGTAAGCTATCGAAATTAGACCACGTTCTTGAATAACTAAATTTTGATCACTAGCCTTGTTTATGAGTATAAGTTAGTCAAGTAAACAATCTATATGCAAAGATGAGGCGATGGATGGGAGAACTGGAGCACTAGATTTTGTGCAAATCGAGTGCGTTCTTCATCAACACAATTATGCGAAGCTACTACGGAGCTCGACGGTATGAGAAAGTTAGTACGCAGTTCTTTCCTTCAATAATAAATCAAAGGTACAGTGGAACTCGCTTGTACCGACCCTCATCTAGAAAGATGTTGCATGTTTTATTTAGAGTTGTCTCAATCTCATCTCGGGGTAAGAATTGCATATTCGGTAAACATTCCCAAAACAATTCTAGTATGTGATTGTCATTAGAAGTTATTTAAGCAAAGAACTTTTGTAATGATAATTTAGAGTAATAATATTCTAGAATATGATGAGAATTCAACTAAAGGAGTTGCGGTCACTTCTCGGACTAGTGCCACTTTGAACTTACTGGAAGAAAGAATTGATCTTAAATTATTTTATGGCAAGTCCTTAAAATGTGGGGGATCTTAGGTATATCCACAGACGTGTTAAAGGTCTTTTATCCAGATTGGTTGCATATGTATTAGTAGACTTTGTTGAAGTGTAATGCATATTTAGATCCTTGAATATTTATTCAAAGCTTTAAAGTGTTGTTCTTGAATGTCGCTTCGCATGAGTCTAGGGACGTGGAGTTTGTTGGAAAACAATTTGTTGGATCTTGTTCTCATCAAAGAGATCAAGATAATCCCCTTAACTTGTGACCGGAGCTTGTCTAGAATTCATCATAAATGTGGGGGATAAGACATGTGATCTTGAAATCCATCAACTATGAGAGGTATATGATGAATGTATTATATAACCTTGAAGAATATAAGAAATACATGTGATTATGGACCACTTCAGGTAGTCATAATTTAGAGAAAATAAGTAATATGTAAAATTGTTCATATTATTTGCACATGTCAAAATGGAATCATGAACAAGCGGATTTTGAGAAAGTATCCTTGAAAGGTTAATCAAATGTGGGACAAACTACAAGGTTTGGAGAAAATGTTGATGTAACCTGATTTTGCATATATATTAGTATAAGCATAGATACAAATACTCTTATTGGGTTACCTACTGATCCTTTAGACCATGTCAACCGCATATTAGTTTCCTGTCAAATCTAAACAATCAATGATTTATTAGTAGATGTAAAACATGTTTATCATATCACAAGGAGTTGCGGGTCAGTTTACTGTACTAGTGCCACTTTGAACTTACTGGAAGAAAGAATTGATCTTAAATTATTTTATGGAAAGTCCTTAAAATGTGGGGGATCTTAGGTATATCCACAGACGTGTTAAAGGTCTTTTATCCAGATTGGTTGCATATGTATTAGTAGACTTTGCTGAAGTGTAATGCATATTTGATCCTTGAATATTTATTCAAAGCTTTCTGAGTGTTGTTCTTGAATGTCGCTCGCATGAGTCTAGGGACGTGGAGTTTGTTAGAAAACAATTTGCTGGATCCTGTTCTCATCAAAGAGATCAAGATAATCCCCTTAAATTGTGACCGAGCTTGTCTAGAATTCATCATAAATGTGGGGGATAAGACATGTGATCTTGAAATCCATCAACGGTGAGAGGTATATGATGAATGTATTATACAACCTTGAAGAATATAAGAAATACATGTGATTATGGACCACTTTAGGTAGTCATAATTTAGAGAAAATAAGTAATATGTAAAATTGTTCATATTATTTGCACATGTCAGTGTGGAATCATGAACAAGCGGATTTTGAGAAAGTATCCTTGAAAGGTTAATCAAATGCGGGACAAACTACAAGGTTTGGAGAAAATGTTGATGTAACCTGATTTTGCATATATATTAGTATAAGCATAGATACAAATACTCTTATTGGTTACCTCTATTATGATTTATCTTGTGATATGATAAACATGTTTTACATCTACTAATAAATCATTGATTGTTTAGATTTGACAGAAACTAATATGCGGTTGACATGGTCTAAAGGATCGCAGGTAACCAAATATTTTTTTGGATGTAGTTTCGCCTAACGTGTTTAGTACGTGTTGCAAAAAAGATGTGCATATCCGCGCGTTCCTGGGAAATCACAGGGATGCTCTGATTAGAAGACCAGAGATTAGAATGCATGAGGTACAATTAATTTCAATTATGTGATATATGATTTACAACCACCTATGAAATATGTGATATATTTACGATTTGACTGAAAGACCAAGATGGCTGATATGATCTAAAGGATCCAGAAGAAATTCTGAAGGAAATGGTTTTTGTCAAACTCGATGCGTTTAATGTGTGTTGTAAATGTGCGTATATCAGTGTATACAAATACTCTTGTATCTCGAGAGAATTACTTGGATGATCGATTAGAGATTTGCGATACTTGAGGTACATCTTAAATTGTGTATGTAATACATATTGTATCGACCTTAAGAGATGTTGTTGTTTCGTGCTATGAATAAATCTTAGCCTATGTGTGTATCCTCTTAAGAGTGTCTGTCTAAGGAAGTCCTTAAGACAGACAAGATGAACTTGTATTTTGAAGAAATCAAAGTTTGTGTGCTTTAATTCAAGCATAAGAGGAAGACGAATGATTACTAAGACGCTTCTTAAAAGATATTCATCTCGTGACCGACGCCCAGCCATCATTGCGTAAACTCAATTGATCGTGTGAGTCTAAAGTAAATGAGCAATGACAAAGTCTAGACATACTCGAGAGAAGTCTAATTAGGTAAGACAACTATACTCTCTAATGAAGTAATTTTAGTTGATTCGTGAAAGTCAAAAAGAGAGTCTCAAAGAGACATGTAAAGTCAAAAAAGAACCTCATGGACTTAGTGAAGTCAACGAGAAAATTAGTGATCCTTTAACGAAAGGATAATCTAGAGAGATAGTTTGAAATTATACATCGAGGGGACGGGACTTAAGCTCATAAAATTAAACTTGCCATGAAGGATACTCAACCTTGCCGATCGGATATCCCAAGATCAAGGTTTCGAATGAGACAACTAATTTATGGTGGGTAAAGGTAAACACTATCGAGAATTATATTCTCTCTCGTCCCTTCCTATGGTGTAGATGTGATAGTGTGACTTGCATGTGAAGGATGACTTTTAATAAGTCTTAATGAGTTCTATAGTTTCAATTTTAGATTGAAGTGGGGTGTAGCAAAACACTCTTGATGGAACTCACCTATCCGAATGAGGAAGTGGGTCGCTTCAGTATGAGAATATGAGCTGATTCTCTAGAGCATTCTCGAGAAACAAGACGTCCAGGGCTAAAATGAACACAAAGGCGGAGCTTAGGCAAGAACTTGAGATATCGTGTGTGGTTGTTATCGCAAGTCACACCAAATGTTAGACAGTTCAAGACCTTATAGACACTGGCTAACAAGTAATTTCGGTAATCTCTCACTAAGCAAAGGTTCAAGACCTAATGGAAACCTATGCCTATTCGTGATATTTCCTGTTGTTTATGGGTAAAAATCGTTTCGCCGATTTCGGTAATTTCGTAAGTGAGTGAGAAACTGGTTCAAACCCTAAACAAATGTGCTTTGCACGTGAGAACTTTATAGATTCGAGAGATCAATTTGTACAAGTCCGGCCTAAACCAAGAAATGACCGTTCCAGGACTTGCTTCGGCCACAAAGTGGAGGAGAAGGGTTGATTTGGGGAGGGAAGCAAAGAAAGGTGTGTCGAGACCGAATAGTGCAGGAGAGTAGTATCTCGACTTGTATCGTAAAGTGAAAGCTTAGGAAGCTTGCAAGAGGTGGAAGCTTTTTTGGGAGAGCTTGCAAAGTTGCCTTTCCGAGAGTGTAGTATTTTTCTCCCGACCGAGACTTGTTGTATGCGGTGGAAATAGGTAAGACCTATTTATACAAGTCGAGATTGAAACGTATCTCGGCCTCATGAAGGAAGAGAGTAAAGGGGTGAAATAATGGGAGGAGGTGGTAACCGCATGGTGTTAATGGGTGAAAACGTTTTCACCATTATTTCCTCTTTTATTTGACCGCTTTATTCCTTTTCACGCTTTCTTAATGTGAGCGTATTGTACGCTGCATGAGATCGCCAAACCAAAACCCTAGAAAGCATCCCCGGTTTGTGTTGATGTCTCGAGTGTTGGTTGCATCTTGAGTGCAAGTGGTCTTTGCTTAGGGGCGCATGTGGCGTGTGCCAATGGCATGTGCAATGCCTTTGTTGCGAGTAGTTGCCCCTCGAGCGCAAGTGGCAATGCCGGAGCCGCCGGTGGCGTGTGTGGCATGTGCCAATGGCGTGTGTGGAACGCCTTGGTGGTAGGTTGCAGTTTGCAAGTTAGGCTACCGAGCGTGTGTGTTTGGCATGTGCCAATGGCACGTACGGCCATGTTGACCTAGTTGCAAGTCTTGCAAGCCTAGGGCGCTATATTTGGCATGTTCCAATAGCATAGCGACTTGGAAATATGGCTTGTGGTACGTGTTGGCATGTGCCAACCAGACTTGTTTATGGGTAAAAATCGTTTCGCCGATTTCCTGTAAATCGGTAGGTGAGTGAGAAACTGGTTCAAACCACTAAACAAATGTGCTGCACGTGAGCACTTTATAGATTCGAAAGATCAATCCGTGCACAAGTCCGGCCTAAACCAAGAAATGGTCGTTCCGAGACTTGCTTCTACCACAAAGTGGAGGAGAAGGGTTGATTTGGGGAGGGAAGCAAAGAAAGGTGTTGAGGGAGAGTATCTCGACTTGTATCGTAAGAGGAAAGCTTAGGAAGCTTGCAAGAGATGAAAGCTTTTTGGGAGAGCTTGCAAAGTTGCCTTTCCGAGAGTGTAAGTGTAGTATATTTCTCCCCGACCGAGAGTTGTTGTCCGTGGAAATAGGTAAGACCTATTTATACAAGTCGAGTTTGAAACGCACCCTGGCCTCATGAAGGAAGAGAGTAAAGGGTGAAATAATGGGAGGAGGTGGTAACCGCATGGTTTAATGGGCGAAACGTTTTTCACCATTATTTCCTCTTTTATTTGACCGCTTTATTCCTTTTCACGCTTTCTTAATGTGAGCGTAGTGTACGCTGCATGCTGTGACCGCCAAACCAAAACCCTAAAGAAGCATCCCCGGCTTGTGTTGATGTCTCGAGTGTTGGTTGCATCTTGAGTGCAAGTGGCGCTGCTAGTGGCGCGTGTGGCATGTGCCAATGGTATGTGCGGAATGCCTTGGTGGTAGTTTGCACGGTTTGCAAGTTGGGCTACCAGCGTGTGTGCTTGGCATGTGCCGATGGCATGTGCGGAATGCCTTGGTGGTAGGTTGCACGGTTTGCAAGTTAGGATACCAGCGTGTGTGTTTGGCATGTGCCAATAGCATGTGCGGAATGCCTTGGTGGTAGGTTGCACGGTTTGCAAGTTAGGATACCAGCGTGTGTGTTTGGCATGTGCCAATGGCATGTGCGGAATGCCTTGGTGGTAGGTTGCACGGTTTGCAAGTTAGGCTACCAGCGTGTGTGTTTGGCATGTGCCAATGGCATGCGTGGCCATTAGGGCCGTGACCTTGATAGAAACTAGCTAGCGAGCATGTTGGCATGTGCCAATGGCATGCGTGGCCGTTAGGGGCCGTGACCTTGATAGGAAACTAGCTAGCGAGCATGTTGGCATGTGCCAATGGCATGCGTGGCCGTTAGGGCCGTGACCTTGATAGGGAAACTAGCTAGCGAGCATGTTGGCATGTGCCAATGGCATGCGTGGGTTAGGGCCGTGACCTTGATAGGAAACTAGCTAAAGCATGTTGGCATGTGCCAATGACATGCGTGGCCGTTAGGGCCGTGATTTTGCTAGGGGAACCTGGCTTGCGAGCATGTTGGCATGTGCCAATGGCATGCATGGCCGTTAGGGCCGTGATTTCGCTAGGGAAACTAGCTAGCGAGCATGTTGGCATGTGCCAATGGCATGCATGGCCGTTGACCTAGTTGCATGTTTCGCAAGCCTAGGCGCTATGTTTGGCGTGGGCAAAGTCATAGCGACTTGGAAATATGGCTTGCGACACGTTTTGTCATGTGCCAATGGCACGTGCAGCCATGTTGACCTAGTTGCAAGTCTTGCAAACCTAGGGCGCTATGTTGGGCGTGGGCCAAAGTCATAGCGACTTGGAAATATGGCTTGCGACACGTTTTGGCATGTGCCAATGGCACGTGCAGCCATGTTGACCTAGTGAGGTCTTGCAAACCTAGGGCGCTATGTTGAGGCGTGGGCCAAAGTCATAGCGACTTGGAAATATGGCTTGCGACACGTTTTGGCATGTGCCAATGGCACGTGCAGCCATGTTGACCTAGTTGCAAATCTTGCAAACCTAGGGCGCTATGTTGGCGTGGGCCAAAGTCATAGCGACTTGGAAATATGGCTTGCGACACGTTTTGGCATGTGCCAATGGCACGTGCAGCCATGTTGACCTAGTTGCAAGTCTTCCAAACCTAGGGCGCTATGTTGGGCGTGGGCCAAAGGCATAGCGGCTTGGAATTTGGCGTTGTTGCCATGGTGCGCGGGTGCGGCTTGGTTTGGCATGGTTGCCATGGTGCGCAGAGCGCTGGCTTGGCTTGGCATGGTTGCCATGGTGCGCAGATGCGGCTTGTTTTTGGCATGGTTTCCATGGTGCGTAGAGTGCGTACTTGGTTTGGCATGGTTGCCATGGTGCTTGAAGATGCGACTTGGCTTGGCATTGTTGCCATGGCGCGCGTGATGCGGCTTGGCATTGCCATGGTGCGCAGTATGCGCGCTTACATTGTTGCCATGGTGCGCAGATATGCGGCTTGGTTTGGCATTGTTGCCATGGTGCGCAAAGATATGCGGCGTGGTTTGGCATTGTTGCCATGGTGCGCAGATGCGCTTGGCATTGTTGCCATGGTGCGCAAAGATGCGGCTTGGTTTGTCATTGTTGCCATGGTGCGCAGATGCGCTTGGTTTGGCATTGTTGCCATGGTGCGCGAGATGCGCTTGGTTTGGCATTGTTGCCATGGTGTGTGAAGATGCTGGCTTGGTTTTGGAATTAGGGTTCTGTGTTGAAACCCTAACTGGTATTTTGAAAAAATACCCCTATTAATTATTTACACCTGAAGTTAAATGCTCTTATTCAATGTGTTGCGGTAACACTAGGTCATGGGGTTTTACAATTTTACCCCTTGTCTAAAAACCACCATCAACATTAAGTCCCCTTCTTAGCTTCTGAACAGGGGCTTTGTTGCGAGGTAAGCATAAGATGGTGACAAACTCAACAACAACCCGTAAAGAAAATTGAAAGAGGCTTGTCGACATTTTATAAATAGGATTTGGAATCCTTGCCTCCGGTAGTTTTGCACAAATCGGGAGGTCGGCACAATTGGTGGGCCCTATGAGTTGGGAAACCGAGTGTGCTAGCCGGTGGGACCGGGCGCGAAGTGTAGAAGCCGTTCGTGCTTGCAGGCGTGACTTGGGCGGCATTGGGAGGTCGGCGCAATTGGTGGGGCCGGTCCAATCTTGGAAACCATGCTTGCAGGAGTGACTTGGGCGGCATTAGGAAGTCGCAATTGGTGGGGCCTGGTCCAATCTTGGAAACCATGCTTGCAGGGCGTGACTTGGGCGGCATTGGGAAGTCGCGATTGGTGGGGCGGTCCAATCTTGGAAACCATGCTTGCGGGGCGTGACTTGGGAAATGGCGTGTCTGGCTAACCGAGTGTGCTAGTTTGGTGAGACCGATGTAAACAAGGAGGGAGTTTCTTCCGATAAGAAAGTTTCCTTATCTTGCTTTCCTTCACGTGCGGCCTCAATTAGGGCATTATTCATGCTAAAGTCCTGAAGCGTTATGTCTCATTGCTTCCTTTCCTTTTTAAGGTTCCTCATTCATATCCAAAAAATAATATCATCGTCTCCTCGTTTGAGAAAAGGGTTCTTCTTGTTGATTCCCCTTTTCCTTTGCTTTGCTTGATGCGTTTCTTCTTCTCCCCTTTTTTTTTTTTTTTTTTTTTTTGTATGCGTGTTGACAGGGATGGAATTTGATCATCTTTCCATTTCTTGCAGGTGTATGATGGGATCTTCCAGAGACGGCCGTGCCTTTAACCTTTTGGGAAAGGACTTGACCGGCGGAGATCGATCTTCTTCTCTTGAGGAGGTATCGGTCGGGGTTGAATCTTTGTTCCATGAAGCTAATGAAATTATTAAGGACCTCCCTCCCATCTATCCCCACGAAGAACAGTGCATGTTCGGACCCCCTTGGGTTCAAGTGGACGCGAGGAGAACGCCATGGTTCTCGATTTTGATGTGGATGAATCAACGGACTTTCTTGAAGCGTCAATGAGAAAACTTTCGAAAGAGCGTATGATAGGAGCGAGACAACCTTGAAGTTGATGCCAAAGGTGTTATTGACGATCGGAGGCGTCATGGTGGCGTATCTTTGGGAATAGTTGTCGGGAGGACACTGCTGCTGCTGCCGTGGTCAGCTTTCTTGGATGGGATGTTAAGGTTGCCGCCGCTAAAGCCGCTCGAGTGGAACCTTTGTTGCCCGAAGGATTGCTTTGGAAATGCTTGAAGATAGCTTTGCCCGAAGATACTTGCGCTCCGTCCTTCGAGGGCTAGTTCCTCCTTTTGTTTTTTCGTTAGTGTTTAGTTCCCGATGTTTTTCCCTTCTCTTTTTTTGTAAACACATCTTTCCCTTCTTCTTCACAAAACCTTTTTGCTTCATATATATATATTTTTGAAAGGGGTTGTGGTATGATGGCTCTGCAATGGTTTTCTGGGTTCTTCTGATGTATTTCTCTGATATCTGAAGGATTCGCTCAGGAAGAGATATAATTATTTTATTTTATTTTTTTTTATTTTTTTTTTTTTGACAAAAGGGTAGATCTCCAGGGAAAATACAAACGGTGTATTCATCCTGGGAAGTACAGCTATTAAGAGGAATGATTCAAAGGAAGTACTGAAAAGGGGAGTGATTGGGAAATACAAGATTTTAGGGATTGGATTCCTTGAGCCATCGCGAGTGAACTATCATGCCTTCAGTGTGTCGGATTGATGAGCTTGCAATATCCTCCCAAAGGGTATCCGCAACTGTGTATAGCTCGCCTTCACCTTCCTCGGGCAAATCCATCTTTACCACATCCTCCCAACTTGAAACGAGCTTTCTTAATCACTATATCTCCGATTGAAAAACGGGTTCGGACGTCGTGTAACCATTTGAGCCTTGGTTCGTTGGTTTCGCCGTGCTTCTAAGCTTCTTGCAAAGTGTTCAATGGTCCAGCTCCCCATTCACATTTTTTTGACAAATGTTCGTGCTCGGTTGTTGCGCTTCGAGTCCCCATGACGAATGGGGAAAGAAAAGGTCGGTTGCGTAAAAGGTTGCTCGGCAGACTTACTTGCATTTGAAAATCATGGGCTAGCGCCAAAGGGTCCTCTTCGGACGCTTGGGTTTCTTCAATAGCTCGTTGATGTGATAACCCGTGGGACGATTTACTCGGAATCCCTTCTGGGCGTGGATGTCGGCAGGGTGTACGCCTGGCTTTGCCTTGTTGTCGAGTGCCCATAAGCGTCCCAAAATCATGTCATGATCTAGTTCTTTGACGATGTGGAACTTGTTGTGCGTTATAGCGTCTCCTATCTCGATCTCTAGGTTGATGTAGCCATGCGCGTTCAAAGCCTCTCCTCTCAAGCTCTTAATCACAGACGGAAATAGGTAGCGTCTTGCTTTGTAAATCCGCCGCCTTTTAGTGTCTTGAAAGTGATGATGTTGTGGTCGAGGTCGTGTCTATGAGCGTGTCGTCAAGTTCAAGTTCTTAAACGGACGTGGTCAGCAGTCCCGCCTCCACTTCGCTTGTTTGGGAATCTTGGGCCCTTGGCGTGGATTCCGAGGGGAGAAAAGACGTTTGGCTTGACATACAACACGATTGAGAGAGTCTGCGAAATATCTTGGCGCCGAACCTTGGAGAGATAGAGAATTTCGCATATATGTCGTGATCATGGATTGCACGCCTCGTGCACGAGTCCCCAGAGGAACCGGGCAGCTTTCTTATTGGGAGTGGGTCTCGATGCACTCTTTCGTCTCCCAGTGAGTTCTCCTACTTCTATCCTTTCCTTGAAAATATGCTTTAATCAAGGTAATCGCTAGTCTGGGTGGTGAACGAACCCGTGGTAATGGCAAAGATTTGGGATTTGCCATCTCAAATCGCTGGTGGACGTCTGGCGGTGGCGCTCGATGACATCATCTTGAACCCAGCTTCTAGAGGTCAATCACCTCCTCGATGGGGAATGGGAAATCAAGGACATTTCCTTCGGTCCCACGATGCCGCACAAGAGTTTTAGTGGCGATCTTCCGCCGCGAGGGTCCCCCGTTGCGCCGCGCTTCACGTTTTGGCCGGTGGCTCATAGTTGCGGCTTTCCTTTTCCCTCTTTCGTTCACTATGTTCACGGAGGATGAGCCGATTAAATTGTTTGCTGACGAGGGCGCCTACTCCCGCGAGTTTCGCGTGCGTCTTGCCCGAGTTGGCCTAGTCCTTTCCCGGAATCTTGGTGTTGTTGTGCAGATCTTACCGCGCCTCATGGAGTTCGAGAATGTTTGGAAACGCAAGTTTTCTAAAGTAGGCGCAGTAGATCTAGACCATACCATTGATGCACGCATTTACCAATTGTTGCTCGGTCACGTTTGGGTCGTGGCAGTGAGTGCTTGAACCCCGAACCTTTGACGAAATCATTCGGATGTTCGTTATCCCACCGGTACATTCTCCCGAGGTCCGAAAAGGTAACTTGTTGGACATCGAAGAAATACTTCCCGTAAAACGCGGTGACCATGCTACTCCGGTTGGGAATGCATTCGGTGGGGATGTCATTGTACCATGTATACGCCCTTCCTAAAGTGATTTTGAAAATTCCCTTAAACGAATAACGTGATTATATTCATGTTCACCCAAGGATTCCAGAAACGAGAAACATGTTCGCGTGCATTCCTGACCATCATCATACGTGGTAAATTGAGGGGAAGAGTACCCCCGGGAGAGGGATTCTCTGATTTCGATTTGTAAGGGGGTTGGTGATGATATACATCGAACTCATCATGCTTGATTCGGTCACGTAGGAGTTGTTCCAAATCCTCTCTCGTGACGAAATTTGGTGGTTGATTTCTCTCCAACTGACTCTAGCCATGAAGTTTCTTCATCCGTGAGGCGTGCCCGCCGAGGTGCCGTATTGGGGTTGTTGGAGATGTTTCTAGGCGTCTCCGGAGGATGCGACTCACTAGGGTAGTCGCCTCCGTCACGTGGTTTTGAGAAAGGTGAGCACCTCCTTTTCGTGTCAAACCATGTCCGTCCGGGCTCGGCGAGCGTCTCTCGTCGCTCCATCAAATCGGCGACGGTGACGTAAGGGCGACTTCCTCTAGTCTCTCCTGCCTCTCGTCCCGTCGGCGGGTAATTGAGCCTTAGTTGCTTGAGGCGCCATGCTTTGAAGAAGTATTCGGGTCGCGGTGGCGCCCTAGCCCCGTGATCGGGGCGTGACACCAAGTGATATTCTCGTTGCCGTGATTAGAGGGTCAGTGCAGACGCTAGAGGAGGCGGCTCCGGCCCCGGTGATAGGCGGTGTTACACTTGAAGGAGTGCATTCGATGTTGTCATGAGTCAACAGGTGAAGTAACAATGTTATGGGGAGACGCCAACATCGTGAATGCGTTCGCATTGATGTTCTCTGGCACTGCCCTGCATCCGAGTTCCACCATGTTGGGATTTGACGTCGGGAAACGAAATCAGGAGTTGGAGTTGATATTGTAGCCGATAGATCAATCCTCCCGCTGTGGTCGCCAATTGTTTATGGGTAAAATCGTCGCCGATTTCTGAAATTGATGAGTGAGTGAGAAACCGGGTTCAAACCCTAAACAAATGTGCCGCACGTGAGCACTTTATAGATTCGAGAGATCACTTGTACAAGTCCGGCCTTAAACCAAGAAATGGTCGCTCCAGACTCTGTTTGGCCACAAAGTGGAGGAGAAGGTTGATTTGGGGAGGGAAGAAAGAAAGGTGTCGAGGGAGAGTAAGATCTCGACTTGTATCGTAAAAGTGAAAGCTTAGGAAGCTTGCAAGAGATGAAATCTTTTGGGAGAGCTTGCAAAGTTGCCTTTCCGAGAGTGTAAGTGTAGTATATTTCTCGACCGAGAGTTGTTATCCGGTGGAAATAGGTAAGACCTATTTATACAAGTCGAGTTTGAAACGTGCCACGGCCTCATGAAGGAAGAGAGTAAAGGGTGAAATAATGGGAGGAGGTGGTAACCGCATGGTTTAATGGGCGAAAACGTTTTTCACCATTATTTCCTTTTTAATTGACCGCTTTATTCCTTTTCACGCTTTCTTAATGTGAGCGTAGTGTACGCCGCATGCCGTGACCGCCAAACCAAAACCCTAAAGAAGAATCCCCAGCTTTGTGTTGATGTCTCCGAGTGTTGGTTGCATCTTGAGTGCAAGTGGCGCCTTAGTGGCGCGTGTGGCATGTGCCAATGGCATGTGCGGAATGCCTTTGTGGTAGTTTGCACGGTTTGCAAGTCGGGCTACCAACCGTGTGCTTTGCACAGTCATAATATCGGCATGTCTCGAATGCCTTGGTGGTAGGTTGCACGGTTTGCAGTTAGATACCCGGTGTGTTTGGGCATGTGCCAATGGCATGTGCGGGAATGCCTTGGTGGTAGGTTGCACTCATTTGCAAGTTAGGATACCAAATATGTGTGTTTGGCATGTGCCAATGGCATGTGCGAATGCCTTGGTGGTAGGTTGCACTTCTTGCAAGTTAGGCTACCAACGGTGTGTTTGGCATGTGCCAATGGCATGCGCGGCCATTAGGGCCGTGACCTTGATAGGGGAAACTAGCTAGCGAGCATGTTGGCATGTGCCAATGGCATGCGTGGCCGTTAGGGCCGTGACCTTGATAGGAAACTAGCTAGCGAGCATGTTGGCATGTGCCAATGGCATGCGTGGTCGTTAGGGCCGTGACCTTGATAGGGAAACTAGCTAAGCGAGCATGTTGGCATGTGCCAATGGCATGCGTGGCCGTTAGGGCCGTGACCTTGATAGGGAAACTAGCTAGCGAGCATGTTGGCATGTGCCAATGGCATGCGTGGCCGTTAGGGCCGTGACCTTGATAGGGAAACTAGCTAGCGATCATGCTGGCATGTGCCAATGACATGCGGGCCGTTAGGGCCGTGATTTTGCTAGGAAACCGGTTAGCGAGCATGTTGGCATGTGCCAATGGCATGCATGGCCGTTAGGCCGTGATTTCGCTAGGGAAACTAGCTAGAGAGCATGTTGGCATGTGCCAATGGCATGCATGGCCGCCGACCTAGTTGCATGTTTCGCAGCCTAGGGCGCTATGTTTGGCGTGGGCCAAAGTCATAGCACTTGGAAATATGGCTTGCGACATCGCTTTGGCATGTGCCAATGGCACGTGCAGCCATGTGTTGACCTAGTTGCAAGTCTTGTAAACCTAGGGCGCTATGTTAGCGTGGGCCAAAGTCATAAGCGACTTGGAAATATGGCTTGCGACACGTTTGGCATGTGCCAATGGCACGGCAGCCATGTTGACCTAGTTGCAAGTCTTGCAAACCTAGGGCGCTATGTTGGGCGTGGGCCAAAGTCATAGCGACTTGGAAATATGGCTTGCGACACGTTTTGGCATGTGCCAATGGCACGTTGGCAGCCATGTTGACCTAGTTGCAAGTCTTGTAAACCTAGGGCGCTATGTTGGGTGGGCCAAAGGCATAGCGGCTTGGAATTTGGCGTTGTTGCCATGGTGCGCAGGGTGCGGCTTGGTTTGGCATGGTTGCCATGTGGAGGCGCAGATCACGGCTTGGCTTGGCATGGTTGCCATATGGCGCGGCAGATGCTACGACTTTTTTGGCATGGTTTCCATGGTGCGCAGTGCGCGCTTGGTTTGGCATGGTTGCCATGGTGCACAAGATGCGACTTGGCTTGGCATTGTTGCCATGGTGCGCAGATGCGGCTTGGCATTGTTGCTACGGCGTCGCAGATGCTGCTTGGTTTGGCATTGTTGCCATGGTCTGTGATATGCCACTTGGTTTTGGCATTGTTGCCATGGTGCGCAGATATCGGCTTGGTTTGGCATTGCTGCCATGGTGCGCAAAGATGCGCTTGGCATTGTTGCCATGGTGCTGCAGATGCTGGCTTGGTTTGGCATTGTTGCCATGGTGCGCGAGATGATACTTGGTTTGGCATTATTTGCCATGGTCCGCAAAAGATGCGCTTGGTTTTGGAATTAGGTTCCGTGTTGAAAACCCTAACTGGTATTTTGAAAAAATACGCCTATTAATTATTTACACCTGAGTTAAATGCTCTTATTCAATGTGTTGCGGGTAACACTAGGTCATGGGGTTTTACAATTTTACCCCTTGTCTAAAAACCACCATCAACAGGCACGTACGGCCATGTTGACCTAGTTGCAAGTCTTGCAAGCCTAGGGCGCTATATTTGGCGTGGGCCAATGGCATAGCGACTTGAAATATGGTTTGCAGACGTGTTGGCATGTGCCAATGGCACGTACGGCCATGCCGACCTAGTTGCAAGTCTTGCAAGCCTAGGGCGCTATATTTGGCGTGTGCCAAAGGCATACCGACTTGAAATATGGCTTACAGACGTGTTGGCATGTGCCAATAGCACGACGCCATGTCGACCTAGTCGCAAGTCTTGCAAGTCTAGGGCGCTATATTTGGCGTGCAGCCAAGAGCATAGTTTGGAAATATGGCTCATGTAGACGTGCTGGCATGTGCCAATGGCACGTACGGCCATGTTGACCTAGTTGCAAGTCTTGCAAACCTAGGGCGCTATATTTGGCATGTGCCAAAGGCATAGCGGCTTGGTTTTGGCATTGTTGCCATGGTGCTGCAGCAGTGACTTGGTTTAGCATTGTCACCATGGCGCGTAGCAGGCGCTTGGTTTGGCATTGTTGCCATGGTGCGCAAAGCAGCGGCTTGGTTTGGCATTGTTTCCATGGTGCCAGCAGCGGCTTGGTTTGGCATTGTTGCCATGGCGCGCAGCAGCGGCTTGGTTTGGCATTGTTGCCATGGCGCTGCTAGCAGGCGCTTGATTTGGCATTGTTGCCATGGTGCGCAGCCAGCGGCTTGGTTTGGCATTGTTGCCATGGTGAAGAAATAGCAGTAGCGCTTGATTTTGGAATTAGGTTCCGTGTTGAAAACCCTAACTCGGTATTTTGAAAAATACCCCTATTAATTATTTACACCTGAGTTAAATGCTCTTAGTTAATGTGTTGCGGGTAACACTAGGTGATGGGGTTTTACGATTTTACCCCTTGTTTAAAAACCACCATCAACACCTGTTTTTCGTGTTTTATCGTATTTTCATTCATGTGGGGGATTGTTGGAAAACCACCGGTTTTTATGTGAATAAAATTTTTTATTATAAAAACGTTTTTCAAAATAATTAAAATACCTTCCAAAATTATCTCTTAGTTTTATTGGGTAAGTTTTTATCTTACATATATATATGGAATTGCACTAGGGTTTTTATATGCATAGAAAAGAAAACCTCTCTCAAATCCACCGGTGTTGCATACCTCTTCTTCTTCGTTTTCTATGTTGTTAAGAGGGTTTTTAAGTGCTAACGATTCGTGAGTTTTTCCGCTGCCAAGTTCTAAAAGGACAAGTTTGAATGTGCTATTCAAATTTGTTAGGATTGTTGTATCTTGGAGGCAGATGTACCCGTAGGGCTATAGCATCATCTATTCAGAGTGTCGCCGGCATTCTTGTCTTAAGTACAACATGTTGAACATGTGCCTCAATCCACCATTACCAATTTGTTCAATTTGTTCATTCATGGTGTTTTTAATGTGATGTGGTAGACGTCAACAATTGAATGAGAGACGACATAAAAACAGATAAGTGCCTCTTATATTAATTAGTTGTCTGATATATTATGAATTTTAATTGTTATTCTCCAACACAATTCACTGGCAATCATCCTCTTCGTCCTTAATTGCTCTGTATGATGACATGATGAGCTCACTAGAGAAATCTCACCACCAGAGAATTCATATTCAGATAAGTTTGATGACAAGGCATGCATTGATGTGGTGGATGGGTGTCTTTCCATGCTTTATAGTAATGTTACCCTTGGTATCAAGTATGGTTGATGAAAGATTATGGAAAGAAAGAGTCATGGACAAAAATTTACGATTTCAAAGCCGACATGCTTCATGATCGAGTGAGACGGGGTTTGTGCTTGAGAAAGATCAAGTGTTTAAAAAGTGGAGACATGCTATTAGATTTGAGCTTACAATCACGGCGATGGGCCTTATCAAAAGGCTTTGGTTTTATATAATCCAAAGAATGAAATGTCTAGGACTTTGATAGAAGATGAGGATGAGTGGGGTTCAAATTCACTATCATTCCATAGTTATGTGAAGAGCTCTGGTTTCCGTTTCCTCGAGTACTATTGCCGACTAATTATGATGGAACTTTGATTTTCCAAAACTGATCACCACTTAACTTTGACATCTATCATATTCATTAATTTTCTCGCCGATGAACTTTGTAAATGAAATTTATTATGATTATCCGTAACATCATTTCTTAATTTGTATTGAAGAATAAAACTTTGATCGTCGATAGATCATTGGTCTTTTCTATCGAGTTATCAATCCCTACGATTTAACATATGAGGATTTTATTTTATGCGTGCATTTCTTACTTGAAACTCTATTTGTTGATCGGCTTATACTCAAAACTCCTAAAACCAACCATCATACGAACCGGCCTTAGAAGCTATTAGGAGATATATATATTTATTGTGTATATTGTATATATGGTTCAATATGTTATTAGTTAGGAAAGATATTTATTTTGTGTAGATTTTTTTTTGGGATCTTCACCTATTTAGTTATAGGGAAAACCTGTTTGTAACTCAAGTTTTCAGAATAAGAAAACCTTCGCAATTCTCTACCTTGTCGTTTCATGGCATCTGAGCCAGAATCGAAATAACCTAAATAATTGAAAATCAGAAGTAAATCTCTCTTTTGGCGTCATGGCTTGGGAAGAATCGACTTTTATTATAAACCTAAAATTGATTCAATTTTACTCGACAAATCATCATACCCGTATGATTTGAAGGATGTAGGTGATACAATGAAACTGGATGGAGATAATTATGAACAAGAAGTACAAGTTGTTGTTAATACCGCACTTATGAATATTGATGTGAATTCAAATCGAAGCTATCTTTCATCACAAGATCGAGTACCACTTGCTAATACTATCACTGATGCATAGTGGAAAGCTATTGTGAATATGCTTAATTCTTCGAATAAGGATGGTTCAAGGAAAAGATGTCTAGTAAGTGGATACTTGATACGGGGGCTTCAAGGCATATGACAGAAGGAAAGAGTTTTTCTATAAAACATATCAAATAGGTGTTTCTTCCACAAACTTCCGAACAGACATACACAATTGCTCCCCGTGAAGGCACCGTGGTGTTTGGAGACAATATGAGATTATATCGTGTTTTATATGTTCCCGATCTTCACTGTAACTTGATTTCGTTAGCATGTTTAATTAAAGATCTGAAATGTATTGTCACTTTGACTGATAAGTTATGTGTGATACAGACCGCACTACGAGGACGCTGATTGGTGTGGGAGAGGAACGAGATGGGGTCTATATCTTCTACAACGGAGCAACGATTATGGCAAATCGAGTTACTACTTTGGTGAAGATTATAACTTATGGCATATGCGTCTTGGTCATCCTTCTAATAAGATTATTTCTTGCTTCCCGGGTATGAACAAAGTTGATTGTCGAAGTTTCTCAATGAACCGTGTGATACTTGTTTTAAGGCTAAACAAACTCGTGCTAGTTTCCTATTAGTGAGAATAAAGCTAATGACATCTTCGATTTAGTTCATTGTGATGTATGGGGTGCATATAGTACTTTCTTCTTGTGGCGCACACTATTTTCTTACGATTGTTGATGATTATTCTCGTTGTGTTTGGGTTTATTTGATGGCACATAAAACCAGGTGGTGAAGAATTTCCGAATTTTTTTGCTATGGCTAAGACACAATTTGATAGACAAGTTAAGCGGGTTCGTAGTGATAATGGTACGGAGTTTCATCCTTGATTCCATTCTTTTCTCAACAAGGAATAGAATTTCAAACCTCATGTGTGGATACACCACAGCAAAATGGGCGAGTGGAACGAAACATCGTCATATATTGAATGTGGGCCGTGCTTTGCGTTTTCAAGCAAATTTACCTCTTCGGTTTTGGGGTGAGTGCATTCTAACCGCTTATATTATTAATCGCACGCCTACTCCCTTTCTCAACGGGAGAACTCCATATGAATTGTTACATAGGAAGCCTCCTATTTATAATCTTATTCGGGTATTTGGATGTTTGTGCTATGCAAGTGTTGTGCCTCGTGATCGTAATAAGTTTAATCCACGAAGTCTGAAATGTATCTTTGTTGGCTATCCTCATGGAAAAAGGGTTGGCGATTGTTTGATTTGGAAACCAAACAATTTTTTGTGTCTCGTGACGTAGTTTTCTTTGAAAACAAATTTCCGTACACGAAGCGATTTTTTAGAAAGCCACAAATGAAGACCGCACGTTTGAGTTGAATGGTTTTCTGAGAACGCACGAGATTGTTGACGTCCGACAAGACACATAGTCCGGCCACTAAGAGTTCATGTGGTAGTCAAACAAATCATCGAGGGGGTAGTCGACAAGACCCAGACTCCGTCCGACAAGACCGCATTTCGTAACCCGCTAGTCATTCAGTGGAAGTCGAGTTCAGGGGACAGTGAACAGACGCATACCACACCTGCTGTCCATTCACAGACAGCGTCAGGTGCAAATTCAGAACCTGCCGGACCTGTTGTGACTTCACTTAATGAGTCAGATGAAGGTTTTGTCTTATCTGGCAGTGAAAATTCGAAGAATGTTGATTCAAATGTTTTTGTCTCATCTGAGGCTAGTTTACAAGGTGTACTGCATCACCGTGTTTCATCTAACACTCGCTCGTATATCCGACCACCGGCTGCCATCCGTTGTAGTTTCGACACATGAAGCCGACATTTCTCGATGTACATGAAGATGATATTTCGACACTGGCAGCTTGACGTAGTGCTTTGGTCCCGAGTTCCTAATAGTCGATTAAGGGATTATGTTTGTAATACTACGAAGTAATAGACCCCGCTCCTCCACTCCTCACTCGTCAACGTCCTCGTGTACGCCTTATCCCATTACCACTTATGTGTCTTGTGCAAATTTTTCGCTAATCATACTGCTTTTTTGGCTATGATTACTACTCTTAAAGAACCTACTAGTTATGTCAAGCCGTTCGCCTTCCATGTTGGCGTGTGTAGCTATGTCCGAGGAAATTGGTGCTCTTGATAAAAATGGCACGTTATCTATTACCGATTTGCCGCCAGTGGAAGAAAGCTATTGACGCAAATGGGTTTACAAAATTAAATATAATTCTGATGGTAGTGTCGAGCGGTATAAGGCTCGCTTGGTTGTTCTTGGTAATAGACAAGTTGAAGGGGTGGATTATCATGAAACCTTTTGCTCCCGTAGCTAAAAATGGTTTTATTAGAACTTTTAGCATCGCGCTTGCTCGTGATTGGGAGTTACATCAAATGGATGTTCACAATGCCTTTCTACATGGGGATCTTGATGAGGAAGTATATATGCAACTTCCTCCCGGATATTCGACTAAGTCTCCCGGTAAAGTGTGTCGACTCCATAAATCTCTCGTATGGACTTCGTCAAGCTCCTCGTAATTGGTTTGCTAAGCTTACGTGTGCTCTTAAGGCATTTGGATTTGTACAAGTCTTATGCCGACTATTCTCTATTTACCCCTACGACGAGGTGAGAATTCTATCAATGTACTTGTCTATGTGGATGATTTAATTATTGGGAACAATTCCTACTACTATTATCGCTTTAAAGCATATTTAAGCAATTGTTTTCATATGAAAGACTTGGGCAACCTCAAGTATTTTCTTGGTATTGAAATTTCTCGAGGAGCTGATGGACTATTTTTATCTCAACGGAAATACACATTGGACATTTTGTCTGAGACTGGCCTTCTTGAGCCAAACCAAATACTTCACCCATTGATCAGCATCATCGCTAGCTCGGGATGATGGACCTTTGACCTGATGCATCCCAAGATCGTCGCCTTATTGGACGCTGATTTATTTGACTATTACGCGTCCCGAATTGTGTTATTCAAAGTCATATATTGGCTCAATTTATGCGCCTTCCTCAGTATCTCATTGGGAAGTCAGCTCTTCGGGTTCTTCGTTATCTAAAGGGCCATCCCGGTCAAGGGATTATATTACGCAAGGATAGTGCCTTCAACTTACCGCTTATTGTGATTCTCGATTGGGCCTCCGTCCTCTTAGCCGCGTTAAACATCGGTTACTTTATTTTTTTGGGCGGCTCGCCATATCTTGGAAGACAAAGAAGCAACACACGGTATCTCGTTCTTCCGATGAGGCCGAGTACCGTTCCATGGCTCATACGTGTAGTGAGCTCACATGGCTAAAGGCATTATTGAAATCTCTAGGTGTTATTCACTCTCAAATTATGCGCCTTTACTGCGTGATAGTCAATCCGCTCTACATATTGCCGCTAATCTGTTTTCATGAACGCACCAAACATATTGAGATTGATTGTCATTATGTGCGCGATAAAATTCAACTGGGGTGCTATTGTTACTTCTCATGTACGAACAGCTTCTCAGCTTGCAGACATTTTCACCAAAGCTCTTGGACGTCCTCAGTTTGAGCTGCTTCTTCGCAAGTTGGGCATTCGTGATCTCCATGCTCCAACTTGAGGGGGAGTATTAGGAGATATATATATTTATTGTGTATATTGTATATATGGTTCAATATGTTATTAGTTAGGAAAGATATTTATTTTGTGTAGATTTGTTTTGGGATCTTCACCTATTTAGTTATAGGGAAAACTCTCGTTTGTAACTCAAGTTTTGAGAATAAGAAAACCTTCGCAATTCTCTACCTTGTCGTT
>JAJJWW010007822.1:0-109469 GCA_023531295.1 Papaver armeniacum | reverse complement strand
AAGTCGAGTTTTGAATACTCTAATAATTAAGGTTTGAGACCAAGTAATCTACCCCTATTTACTTAATTCCCTCGGTATCCTGCGTCTACGACCCTCTTTTGGTCACGCACGTGAATCCCAAGATTAGAAAATCACTACCTTGAGTTGCTTTTACCGATGTAAGTCTTAAAGCACTAAGCTCCTTTTGATCGTCTTCCAAACAAATAAACAAAGTTGTTTGGTAACTACTCCAATAATATTTTGATAAAATAATTGAGTTTTGACAAAGGCTCTTCCGTTTAAACCAAGAAACTCCTTTTCTGGTAAGATCAATCCAAATCGCAACTTAGATTTGAAAAACTAGGTGCAATCAAAGTTTTATTAACAACCGTTGTCAATCAAATCAATAATCAAAACTAAAATAATTCGAGCTTCTTTGATCCCACTCAAGTTTTTAAGCGAGCGGTCGTTAGAGATTTAGCCAATTAGGGTATTTTTCTCTCGGATAGACGGCTCCACCAAAAACAACATGAATGAAGTTTTCGGATCTTAGGATAGTTTTCAAGAAATGCAAACTCAATTATTTATAGATCAAGGTTGTTTGGACAACAAGGAAATTGCAAAACGAAAATATTCTCAAGATATGCAATAAGTACCTAATTTAGGTTTTCTTATTTCCAACTAATATCAACCTCGTAATTATGAAATATCCCATTAGAAATATCTAATATTAGTTTAGCATTTAATTAATATAACTTTCAATAGACATGTTTTGATTTCTTTGGAAAATCAAAAGCATATTATCAAAAATCTTAATTTAAAAATTCTCAATATTTCTGGATTGGGATCACCTTGAGTATCAAGGAATATCTTTGGACAATAAAAATAAGAATTGTATTCATGTACAAATTATGTCGACATCCAGAACTTTCCTATTCAGCAAACCCTAACTCCAAACTTACACAAAACCGTAAAGTAATATGTGAATATGAAGGATCGATTTTGCTCTTCAAGTAGGTTTTCTAACATGACTCCTATCATAGGTTAAGATCGGTTCTACCAAGTCTCCAAATATAGGTAGGGATCGGTTCTACCATGACTCCCAACAATATCTAGGATCGGTTCCACCAAGTATCCCATTATAGGCTTTCTACTAACCATCTCTTTTTTATTCTCTAAATTTCTCTCATTCACTCCCCTTCCCCTGATTTTACTCTATAACATAATATAACTATTTCCTTCATTATTTAAAATCTCTTAATTAAGAGTACAACATGCAGCTACTAGAGAAGCATGACTAAGCGAGAGAACACAAGAAGATAACCATGATTCAAAATACGTACATATTTATATTTCCATTTGGATTTTTAATCGTAACACTTCATCTACACCCCACTACTATCACAATCTCTAGGAACTTATTAGGGGACAACCTAATTATTACGAGTATCAAAGTCCTGGTCAAATCCAGTCAACGATCCAAGTCAAAGAAACGGTCAACGTCGCTTTGAACCGATTTTATCTTCCGAGTCTCGTATCTTCTTTGTCCCAGATCCGATTTACGCGTTTGATAGTCTATTTCGCATAACTTTGATATCTATCTAATGGTATTATTAATTTGTTCAAATTATTGTTAGATTATTTTATAAGAGTTATTTTGTAAAAGGGTCGTTACTTTAGTACCAATTAGGGTTTGGGTCATAAAAGATGTGGTTGATGCGTTAGGGTTGGAGACTAAACTTAGATTTGTTAGCAACCGTTAAATGAATTTCTATAGTTTATAGAATCCCCCCCCGACTATCTTTTGACTAGCGTGGAGGGTTTGAATATTTATAAAACATATAGCCTGCGTCCTTTTCCATCTTCTTCTTATTTTATTTTTGTAAGCCCGTGTGTCTAGTCTCCATTCTTGTGGGTTGATGCTCACGTTAATAATGGCTAATGGGCTTGAAGTTTCTCAAACTCGGATAATTGATAGGTTCATTAATAAGAGTAAATATCAATTAAGAAAACTCTTTGCTACGAGACAAAGCTAATCAAACATTCTCATGGAAGATATCCCACTTTGCTCTTTTGATCTTTTTCCTTTTTCTTTGATCTTTCAATCAGTGACCCTATGTAAGTTATGAAAGATAATATGTACCTACGAGATAAAGCTAGTTATTGGCATGGATGCGGGCGCATTTTTGGATGGAGTCAATGGTGGTTGATCAAAGGTTACACATGGTTTTTTCTTTGGAACATATGTTCCCTTGCATTTCTACATCTTACTGACGTTCAGACACCTGGTATTAAACATTTTAGTCACTATGAACATTGATTTTGTAGTAGTGGATTAAGTTCACATTTGATGTTTCGTACTTTGAGCTAATGTTGATATATAACGTACAAATATCAAATGGATATACAAATTTCGATTCTTCCACCAGTTGATAGCAATCATGGAAGGAAGATGTTTGAATATGCAGTTCAAGTGTTTGTTGAAATGTCTGTGTATAATCAGTTTAGTTTTTAACTGTGTTATGATTTAATGTCATTTCATCACATGATAAGGGTATCTAGGTAAATAAGTTTAACGGTCAAAGTTAGTCTACGATCCTAACGCATCAACGGCATTTTCTACGACCCAGACCCTAATTACACCATAAACATACGACCCTTTTTACAAAATATCTCTTTTTATAAATTATTGTTCAAAATAAAATAATTATGCCATTAGCGACTAAATTGTTTCTTGACCGGTTAAATAACATCGACGTGCTTGAAGGTCCTTACATTCTCCCCTCCTTATAATATTTTCGTCCTCGTAAATCGAACAGTCCATTTGGTTTTCGAAACTCTGCACCTTACAGAGAAACACTATCTCTCGACTAAGTGCAAGTAATGCTCATACTTACAAACACGCGACTCAACTCATTTTAAATGAGTTAAACGACACAAAATGAAACACAATTCTAGATGGTTTCTACTACTAAAGTATAAAGTTTGTAGTTTAAGGTTCAATAAACTATTTTCTATTTTAATAGATTGTCGGTTCTAAGTACATTAGAAGATACTCTATAATAAAGTTTCTATATCAATCAAAATTATCAACCTCAGCTATACTGATTTAAGTACTAACAAATAAATAAGTCTAAGTTCTTCACAATAATTTTCTATCTCTATAAATTGATAGCTCTACGTATAAGTTAAGATACTCAAAAGTTCCTATATGACTTTTGGGATATATCAAATATACTAATCTCACTATTATTCTCGAATTGGATTGACTGCGTGTTCATAATTTTTAGACTAATTATTCTCTAATCTGTATTAGATTTGCAAAATATAAAGTAATTGGTTTACCCTACAATTTTTACTTCATTAAACGTACACACAACTAAACAAAAAAATCAATCAACCAAATAAATCTTTTAGTTATTGATAGCTTTTAGTGATTAAAGTTTATCTCTCAACCCAAACCAGTTCTTAACTAATCTATTTATCTATCTGGCACTAAGAATTATCTATCGTTTCCCACGTAAGATCTAATAGTGAGCTCTGATACCAATTCTAGCGCCCCAACCTAATCACCTACTTAGCTAATAAGATTACAAACTAATTGAAAGCAGCAAATCTAGATTAAAGATCTTAAGAATCTCAATTACATAAACTAATCCCATAACAAACCCATATACTCTGATATTATTTAAATGAAAATCTCTCGAGTGATATGAATATAATAATGTGTTGTTTTACAAATTAACAAAGAATATATATAAAGGATAATACAACATCTTTAGATTCGATAAAGCTTTAGAGCTAAGAAATGAATATCTTTGCGCGTACCGTTTCTTCTGAAAACTAAAACTGATTTGATGACAAGCCACGCCTATCTCGAGATCCTCAATCCACTGGTTCATCCTTTGAATCGATCGTTATTAATAAAGACTAACTTGATTTGTTTAGCTAGTTCGCATCATAAGATCATAATACTCATCGTCTCCATCATAACTACCATGAACACCATCATCAAGCTTTCATTAATTTTCTATCTAAACTATACTCTCATTGATTCTAGATATCTAATAAACCATATGTTTATTCTCATGTACTCATATAATATCCCTCACAAAGATCGGTTACGGACAACTAATTATCATCAACTTTTCTCTCAAGGTTTTCTACTAACCATCTCTCTTTCTTATTCTCTAACTAATATCTCTCATTCACTCCCCTTCCTCTGATTTTACTCAATAACATAATATAACAATTTCCTTCATTATTTAGATCTCTTAATTAAGAGTACAACATGCAACTACTAGAGAAGAATGACTAAGCAGAGAACACAAGAAGACAACCGTGATTCAAATTAAATACGTACATATGTATAATTCCATTTGGATTTTACTCCCAACTACTATTATAATCTCTAGGAACTTAATAGGGGACAACCTAATTACTAAGGGCATCAAAGTCCGGTCAAAGTCAGAGTCAACTGTCCAAGTCAAAGAAGCAATCAACTACGATTTTGTTGATCTCTATTCCATCTTTCGGGTCTAGTATCTTCTTTGTCCGTTCCGCATAACTTTTCGAGTAGTTCGTTCCGCATAACTTTTCGAGATTTACGCGTTTGGCATTATTGGTTTTTCCAAATTATTGTTAGATTATTTTTATAAATTTTTGTTCAGAATAAATTAATTATGCCATTAGCGGCTAAATCTTCTCTTAACCAGTTAAATATCGTCGACGTGCGGCTCCTTACATTTTCAATTCAGTTTTATCATTAGTAACATAGGAACAAGGTTACCCATCTAGCTTTCTCCTTCCTCGTGCATCCCAGCTGCCTCGGCGGCTGAGTTCACACACACGAAGCTAAAACACGTGCACATGTAAAATTTTGTAAAAACATATCCCCTCCCGAGAAGCTAATTTCATTTCATTGCACTAAAGGCAAGAATCCCAACTCCCAATTTCTCAGATTTGTTAAACCCTAGATTTCTCTCCATTCTCTGATGATCCTTGACCGCAAATTTGTTACCATGGAGTATTTCACGAATCTCCCAGAAGAGGTTACAATACATATATTAACTTGTGTACCAGCTGAGTCAATTGCCGAATGTAAATCTGTAAGCAAGACCTGGAGAAATCTTCTTCGTCATCCATCGTTTCCCCAAATGCACTTCCGTCGTCTCTCAAATCCTGATTCTGATTCTGGTAAGTTGAGTTTTCTTGCTTTGACTCGCGGTGAGATTGGGAATGGAAACCTTCACTATTTTGAATTTGATGAAAACCACGAGTCAACACCGATTGAGAGATTCAGAAGGATTAATTATTCCCTTCCATTTAGGGGCACTAGGTTTATCAATTCGTGTAATGGTTTGGTCTGTCTTGCTGGATATCTACCTTATCCAGCAATTACTGGATCTGTTTGTATTTGTAACCCTATTACTAGAGAATATGTTATACTTCCTCAAATTAACAACGACAGTGATATTTGGATGACTGGATTTGGTTATGTTTCTTCAACAAATGAGTACAAAGTTGTACAAATGTATAATAATCTCAATTCAGAGTTTCTTGAAGTCTACATATACACTCTAGGGAGTGTAAATGGATGGAGAAACCTTGGAAAGTTCAGTACTGAATACAACGCATATCCTTGGCACCAAGGTATGTTTGCCAATGGAGGAGCTCTTTATTGGATAGGCAGTAATTTAGAAATGATAGTCACCTTCGATTTGACCGAGGAAAAGTTTTGTGAACATCTTTCACCACCTCCTTTGCCGGCAGACTATAATTGGGATTATAGTAAAATAGGCGTTCTGGATGGGTTTTTGTGGTTAGGCATCGGAGAAGAAGATCAATTTTATGACATATGGCAATTGAAAAGGAAGAATGATAATCATGACATGAAAGACAAAGAGGAACATCAGTCATTGGGTTGGAGTAAAAAGTGTAGGGTTGATGATAGCACATTATTAGCTATTACAAAAAGAGACAGTGTTTTAACTTCCATTTATAAGTATCTCAATATTTACGATCTAAAAGCTTCAACCTCCAAAAGGCTTGTGGATTTTGAGGAACGATTTTGTCAAGTATATCCTCACAAGAACACCCTAATTTCGTTGAAAGAATTAGGGGAAGCAGATACGAAGATAATGAAGTCAGTTGAAACTAAGGGGACAACAATTCGTGATTAGCCTTTCAACCATCTGTATGAGGAGATCCCTGGATGTATACTTATGAACTGGTAATCTTTTTCTGTATACTTATTAGTTTCATTTTGAAAATGGACAGCAAGTAAACTTTGTGCGAGCATAATGTTATTGACATTGTGTACTGTATGTGATACATAGATTACTCATACTCTGTCTACGTGTAGTTGATCCAACTTTATGGGAGTGTTTTTTTATGTTGGGTTAAGCTACATTTTTTTTGTGAATTGTGCATTTTGTTAGTAGTTCAATGAGTATGATGTACAAACTTCTTGCTATCGACTGCCAAGTAGGTTTGATAGCATGCTGATGTTATTTACTCATGTAATTATCCAGCATTGTAATTCTACTTGTATTCAAGTAGCATCTGAGGTGCTTGGACTTGTGTCAATCCCTCCTATCCAATACGATTCTGGCGTATTGATTCAAGGATTCGACATAGGTATACTTGTGTCTATTATTATGCCTCACTTTCATGTTCATTTCTTGATTCTTAATCTTCTTTGTAATTTTTTTTTTTTTTTTTTTTGATGTTGTGCTAGTTGGGGCAGGCAGAGTTGGATCTGTGATAATAGGTGCCTATGTGGGCTGTAAGAGATTAATTCTGCTGTGTCTGCTTTTAATTCATCATTTAGCGCTAGTACATCAGAGTGAGTAAATTCTGATGAACTCGGAGAAGACGGTAATGATCTATGAGAAGCAAGTAATTCATCAGCTCTAATCTCTCGCCTCACAGTTATACTTCTTGAGGCACAAAATTACTCTCTTTTACGTTGTTAAGAAGTTTGTGATAACATATGTTACTGCAGATACGAACCTGCACATGGAAAGAAGCTTCCTGAATCTATACCTGGGGAAACATTCTTGGAAACCTACATTGACCACGACTACTGGTCACAAGTGTAGTTATGTAGTTAAAGCACCAGCCAGACATCCAATCTATAAGAATTCCTGTGTCAAGGTTAGTTGTTATATTTGAATCTCAAAGAAACAGTTTTGCCTTTTCCTGTTATTAAGTATCTTTTAGACACAAGCTCTTCTGATTAGCTTCAGACATCTCTTGGCAAATTTTACGTAAGAGTATTCTTTAACTAATCTGAATAAGAAAAAGGGTAGATGTTTCCTTGGCAACTCGGAGTATCACCATTGGAACTTCTACACATGACTATCTGACCAATTTTCATGGTTTTAAAGCACTAATAACGATTGTTTTATCTAATGACCAATTTTCCTCTTGGAGAACTGTACGAGTTACCTACGCGGTTATAAGCTCTAAGCTATATGCATTTAAATTTTGTGTAGTTCCAAATTCGTATTGTGGACTTTTTCTTATTCCCTCTTGTATTTACAGTGCCGCTACAGTTATACCGCTTGTTGACCAGGGTCTGATGGAATGGATAAGCCAGTAAAGTCGTTGCAGTGTCCAAATCTGAAAATGGAACTTTTTTTAAAGCGAAGATTACTGGTGGAGGCTCTGCCCGGTGGCCCTGTTTGCATGGCAGGAGGAAACTGTTAACGAAGCAGCAAACATATTCTAGAGGTAACTTTCTGAAAACTCAGTTTCGGAGAAAAATATAAAGAGCTGACCGAAAGTTTATGACCCGATTTGATTCACAAATAGGGTAGGTTTCATTGTGCTTAAAACATGGGCTACAAGCAATGTGGACTTACATAGCAACACCGTACAATTTGCCAACAGTTTTTGGATTTAAAGTCAACTTGTTTTAGATAGTAAAAATGTATACATAATCTATCCCTTTTGTTTTTGTTTTACCTAGCTTAAAGAAGCCATTCGAGCACTGCAAAATCTAATGGTCACCTGACTTTTCCGCCAAATTGGTTTTCTTCTTCTATCACATTCATGTATGTCACCTTCAAATGACTAACATCTAATATTGGAGGTCCATTTTGTTCCTAGGCATATTCGGTTAACACAAGTTCATATAAACAAAATTTGTGCATCCCATCATGCTGCATTTTCTCCCTGATTATATAGATTGTTATTCTATTTCCTGGTATATAATTGATCCTTATTCATGATGATAAATGTTCAGATTCAGCAAAGGTAGAAAGTTGCCACAGGACCCATGGCATTGGTTTCCAAAGGTTCTCCAGGTGTCAGTTTGGATATCTGAAAATTCATCGCGGTTTTCTTGTTCTTTTGACCCTCTTTTTTTGACAGCAAGAGGCACTTGAAAGCTTGTTTCAAGATTTTGATATTTTTTTGTTAGTCATTAAGGTTCTATTCTTTAAAATATCTGAGCTGTAATTTGTAACCCTTCTTTTCTGAAAGGGTTCTGTAACAGAGAGAATAAGACAAGGTGTAACAGAAAGGACTGGCATTAAAATAATAGTATGTTTTGCAGTGTAATTGTGGTATGCAAGGCTGCCCTTGCATCACCTCATATTTACGAGGAGCCAAAGGTAGTCTAATACCAGTTTGTTTGCCGACTCTTGCCATATAGAAGTTTGTTGTTCAGAATAAAAGCCACCTTGTTCAAGCCACTGAGCCGGATACTTCCAAGCATTCAAAATTCACAAGGCTAATGACACACTGAGGAATCTCAGTCCAAAACCTGAGATGATCGATTTTTAGAAAAATATTTTTAGCGGCCCAAAATTAAATCTTGGTTCCGCCACTGCATGAAAAGTGTATATTTCCATGAAAAGTGTATATTTCCTGCACATTGAAAACATTAAAGATGTTTCACTCGGTAAGAATATATTAGTTTCGTTTCCAGATCAACAAATCGCATACAAGTAAGCTTGCAATCTTATTGTCCATCTGAAGGCTGTCATGTTGTAAGATGTGGTTGGCATATGAACTTTCTATCAAACAGAAATTACAAAAATATTATGCTCAGGCGATAAATTGATCTGAAACCCAGTCCATGGGAAGCTATCTCTATATATCACAGATGTCAAAATAACAAAGTACAAGAAATAAAAATCCAAATTTGATGAATATAACAATGACGACTGACACTTATATAGGCGAATCTCTGTTATATGTTGCTCTAAAAGTTCTTCAAGGGTTCAACCCGGACGTCTCAACCTGGGAGGTAATCTTTTTGCTCATCCCCTACAAACGTACCTGATTTAACTGAAACTAGACTCACACATAAGCCTCCATCTGCAAGATGTTCTTCATGTACTTGTATCCTCCTCCACTATTTTGACATCTTTTCTTTTCATCCAAGTGGGTTCTCACAACATCAACCACCCCATGCTGATCACACGCCTCTAAAGATTTCTCCATTTCTCAAAGATACAACTCTCCGTATGTATCGAAAGGATCGAATACCAATTGTCATAAGCTCTGGATAGTCAGTTTTGAACACTTTCGACCAACTCTCCCCCCCTCCATAATCTTTCATCTGCCATATCTCAAATTTAGCATCGAAACACTACATAGCAAGCAACCTTTCAGCACACCAACAAATGTATAATCGAAATCATCCATATGCTCAGGCTGCGCAATTTCTTTGAATACCCGTCTTCCATATCCATAGAAACTAAAACTCGTGGTTGAGACTCGTCGTCACCCATCCGCGAACTAACTAACCAGTGGAGAGCTCCATCTAGAAACACCCCAGGCTCTTCTCTAGAAAATTGATAAGCAATGCAAGAATCATACAATTTCCATAAACCTGAACCTAACCTATATCTGAACTTCAGATAAATCCGTATCTGGTTCACTACAAATCGACACAAACTTGTAACTACAAGATTTGGAATCATAACCAAACCCATAACCGATGTTTTTCTGCGAATAATCATAACCCATGCGTCTATTGGAGCCTTCGGTTAGAAAACCCAAAGGGGTTTCCATTGATAATATCAATTTGTACTCTGCAGTATATGGATTCCAAACGTAGAAAACACAACCAGCATGGCATGCACAAATCAAACCATTACAACTACCAACAATTTCGATACTCCCATCTCCACAGGGCTTCTGGAATGGGTACATGTATTCAACAGCATCCTCATCAGATTCTATCAGTGATTTCAATTCTACGCTGTAATCTTGATGATTTACAGGTTCTTTTTTTGTTACGAGTAATTTAAGAAAATTAAGATCGATCAAATCACACCATGACTTGCTTACGCACCTGAATCGAACGATAGGCTCTGGAGGTAGGAGTGTGAGGATTTCCATGATTACATCATCTGCAAGGTCTGGCGATGAACTCTGACTTGTCTCCATCCTTGATCGCAAAGAAGAAATTCAATTTAGGTTTTTGTTTTGTCTCCGTGTGTATATATTTATATACATCGGACTCGGTAACTCGTTACTCACTTAGTGTGGCCCGGTCCGATATGTCTTATTTAAGGAAATACTACTCCGTATTGTTTTTGGAAATGGCAAAAGCCACAAAACATAGATACAGAACAGAACACAGCATATGCGGGGATAGCTCAGTTGGGAGAGCGTCAGACTGAAGATCTGAAGGTCGCGTGTTCGATCCACGCTCACCGCATAAAGTTTTATTCTTTTTATTGCTGTATTTCTTAGCTTGAGGAAAAAAATTAGTGAATCTAGGGTTAGCCGGTAGCAGGTCAGCAGAGTCTCTTTTTATTACTTAGTGAACATTTTAGCCATCTAGGGTTAGCAAGTAGGAGGTTAGTAGAATCCTATAAATTAATCTGAAATAAATTAATAATCATGATAACTGAATCGGGAATAACGTGCTAAATTAATAATTCATTAAATTTATTTATAAATTAATTAATACAAAATTCAGACTTCGGGTCAATGCCCAAAAGTGTTTTCTACAGAAATCTATTTACTAAAACTGTCTAGTTTTTTAAAAATTCCGAAAAAGGTATAATGTGTATACATTATAGGTGTGGATTCTTGATATTGTGTACACAATATCAAGCAATGGGTACACATTCAAACATTTTTGGGAATAACTAATGAAAACTAGATATCTTTGGAAATTTTCTCATTTTTTTTATAGGTTCCTTCGAATAAAAAATATTAGTTTATTAGAGTATAAATTAATAATTTTCTAGTACACATAAAATTAGTTTTCCATCTATGTTAATTTGGTATAGAACAATTCACTGGTTTTCTTGAAACTGATTCACATTGAATATCATCTTAAATTTTTCTTAACATTAAAGAGTTTTTGGTGTTGTCGTTTGGTGATGCAATAAAAAAACTCACATATTTGATAAAAAAAATTACGTGAAGGTGGCTCTTCAACTACAATTTCGTTTTTGTCTTTCGTATCATTACTTTCCTCGTTTTCCATGATACTCTCAATTATTTCCTCGTCAGTTAAATTCCAAAATAGTATTCTCTTGAGGGTGGTTCAAAAGGTATTCAACGTCCATTCCATTACGATAATTGAATCCTTTGGTTAAAATTTTGCAATTTAATTTTCTAGCGCCTTCATTATGTAACAGTTCACTTGAATACATTAAACTCTATTTTCCGAGCTGAACAACAAGGTTCATCATATCTAAGACATTAATCTTCTCCGGATTGGTTCTCCTGATTCATAGCCCTCCGAAAGACTACGACAGAATCGACGACGATAATGCACCTCGAAAGCTTTCAATCCCCACATTACAAATTATCCCTACATCACAAAGATTGAATCTTTGATGTACTACTTGGTGGCAACAATTAAACAATGTTTTGATAAATAGTAATTTTTATTATTTTATCGATAATTTAATAGTCCGATAAATTGATAAATTTTTCTTGTCCCAACGCTATTATTTTATAAGGTTATACTGTATTTGGGATGATTATTGGATCCCAGATGTAAAGCCAGATGGAAACAAAACATTAACTGGGAATGTAGGTATAACTAAAGTCACCCATTTGATCATAAAAAATAAAACTTGGGATATAACAAAATTAACATGTTGATTTGATACAATTATTGTTGACAATATAAGGAAGATACAAATTCCTGACATTGGTTTAGCAGATGTCCCTCATCGGAATCTAAGCAACACATGTAATTTTAGTGTTAAATCTTTATACAACCAGATTAATTGTACAAAAGAAACTAACATGCATGCATCGGAACAAAATATGGGACATGAAAATTACTCCTTCGATAAAACCTTTTCGGGAAGGCAAAGACACTCTATGCTGCCATAATATCAAAAATAAATGTTTGCTGCAAACTCTGCAATGAGGAGGAGGAATCTCTTACTCATTTTTTTTTTTTTATGAAATGTAACTTCACCAAAGGTATGGATGCGACTTAACTTAGATATTGATAATGTAATGCGAAGTGCTAACACTTTTCATTAATGGTAGGTTTACTCAAATTTACTCAAAGAGATAGAAGAAACCATGAAATGAAATAGAAGGTTTTATGCA
This sequence comes from Papaver armeniacum, assembly GCA_023531295.1. Taxonomy (NCBI): domain Eukaryota; kingdom Viridiplantae; phylum Streptophyta; class Magnoliopsida; order Ranunculales; family Papaveraceae; genus Papaver; species Papaver armeniacum. Next base: position 96,941 of record JAJJWW010007822.1, on the reverse strand, counting down.
GTGTATTGTAACATGGAATGTTTGGAAGGCAAGATATAATAGTGTTTCCAAAAATGAGACGATGAAAATAATAAAGTTCATAAATAGATTTACGTGGGTTAACAGAAAAGACTATAATATCATGCAATCTATGTATTACAATGCTTTAAATAATGATTCATTGATTATTATTAGCAGCCAACCCCAGGATAATTCAGGATACAAGGAAATAAGGATAAATGTAGCTTTATCCATGCATGATCCTATCACCAGTTTTGGAGTTGGACTAACAATGATTGGCTTTGCAAGTAGAACCATTAAATCTAGGGGTAGCTGGACAAACTGTGCTACCAAAGAACAATTAGAAGTGACGAAGCTGAGGCGGTTTTCAAATGGGTAATTGAAATGAGTGGATATCATATCATCTTCCAAGGTGATTCGAAACCCACTCTCATGCTCCTCATAGATATGTACGCAAAATCTAGAAAAAGAAGATTCCAACAAAGCTCTAACTTTGGAAACAACTCGTACTTTTATATAAATTTTAAGGTTATGAATTTTTTTTTTTAATAAGTAGCTATGACATTATTTGGGCACCAAATTTGACGGTGTTTTGTATTATATTTTCTATATAGAATAACTTTAGAGATGAAAGTTTGACAACCATAATGATCTATTAAGATATACAAAATCGGAATATACTAGTAACAAACACAAGCGACTTCATTAGGAGGCGTTTAATATCATTGTATGTTTGAGGTTTTCCTATTTTTATGAAAAAAAAAAGACCGGGCCGGTCCCAAGTGTTTAGATTTTCCGACTACAATTAGCATTATAGACGGATGTAGTGCAGGGCTTTAAATTCGAAGGCTACCGTGATATAATAAAACCCGACCGATACAAGACCAAAGCCTGCTCAAACACACATCCATTCTCTACAACAAGGGGGAGTGTTGTGAAAACATGAGTTGATGGGTGGTCACCATTACAAGGTCAAGAGGAAGGTTGTGAAATCGTAAAACCGTTTTGTTTTTTTGAGAGTCGAATCATATATTGAATCGTGAATCGTAGATTCATTATCGTATCCATATATACCTCGGAAATAAAAATATGAACGGTTGTATGTAAATAAACAAAATAATCGTAAAACTTGTATCAATTTTAATATATATGAAATATGGTCAGAAAACTACACTGATGCAGTAGATTATCTGCCAGCTGAAGAACATATAAGTCAGCGGTTCAAACTCCTTTGACTTATTATTTTTATTTAACTCAGAATTTTCTGTTAAAGAATATACTTTGACTCATTCAAAGTCAAAAGATGGTCAAGAATCATAACCCTTTTGGCTTTTATTTTCCATTAAAGAAGATACTTTGACTCATTCAAAGTCAAAATATGGACAAGAATCGTAACCCCTTTGGCTTATTATTTTTATTTAACTCAGTATTTTCCATTAAAGAAGATACTTTGACTCATTCAAAGTTAAAAGATAGTCAAGAATCGTATCATAGATTGGTATCTTCACGATTCATAAAGGATACGATTCTATTTCACGATCTTAATTGATTTAGGATAATTTAACTTTCAATCGCATGCAGTCGAATCGTGACTCATACGATTTTTAAAACTATGGTCAAGGGCAATCCAGATGCCAACTACATCAAATTTTGGTTAAGATAAAAATTTGTCAAAAGAAAGCATTATCATTTTAGATAAGGATGTGTCTCATTTAGGTCTTGGAAATACATCTGGGTGCACAACTGTCACGACCATAGTTAGCATGTCATGTAAATCATCTTTAATATATATATATATATATATATATATATATATATATATATATATATATATATATGCAGTTGATACTCTCATTTAAATGTAATAAAATCGTGTAAGGAAGTGAAACTTTATTTAACACATCTCTTTTTATTCTCTTATTCTCTTATAGTTGTATACATAACACCGTATCACCTATCACCAAGTATAGGTAAGCTATTACGCATTAGAGTAACTCCATAAAATTATATCATTTTGTCAACACGAGGCTCTCGACGATTAAGCTACTATTACTCGACAACTAAAATACAAGGAGTTGTTGATTCTTTCACTACTTTTCTGAAATGACAAATCTGACTAAACTTGAATTCACAGGTCTTGATATCTCATGAAATCATTATATTTCTTGGTGTTTATGGGTGAAAACTATTTCTGTCGGTTTTGGTAATTTGGGGTGTGTGGATGAGAAATGAGTCTAAACCTTAAACAAATGTACTGCGCGGTGAGTGCTTGTAGATTCGAGAGATCAATCTGTGAAAGTCCGGCTAAACCAAGAAACGGCCGTTCCGGACTTGTTTTGGTCACAAAGTGAAGGAGATGAGGTTGATCTTAGAGAGGAAGCGAAGAAGGTGTTGAGAATGTGAAGATGTTGGCTATGAATGACTTGTATCGAGAAAAGGCGAACTGGCTTGCAGGGTGTAAGCTATCAGTTCCGGTGTTTGAATACGATTGTATCAACACTTGCCTCTGTTGTCTGGACTTGTTCTTGTTGAAAAATAGGATGGAGAACCTATTTATACAAGTCTTTTAGCCTAACCTTCGTATTTCGTGGGAAGTGGAGAAAGTAAAGTGATGGAGTAGTGGAGTAATGTGTTAGTGTCACACGACCCGAGGCTTGCCCACTTCTCCCATCATCACTTAACCGTCCATGACTTCCCGACACGCTCTTGTGATGGCGCGTTATGCTTTACCGCTAGCTGTATGAACCATGACCAATACCCCGAAGATGTATCCCCCGGTTTGTGACATGATTGATGTAAACGGAATGTGTGGGTCGTGGGACCCACAAAAGGTAGCATGTAATGCTAAATTGAATAACTGCGTTATTCAGGAGGTCGATACTTGTGAAGTATCGTGTGTATTCTATGCATTTCCTGCATCATGGTGTGGTAAAGTGACGGGTGGGTGATCACCAAGACGCCTTCTCGACCAATTAACTCCCCACTGGGGTTGTATAACCAAACCGGTGAAGTTGGACGGACGAGATGATCTTTGAGACACTCATCTCATGACAGATTGATGAAATTAGGGTTTTAGAAGAGTGTGCAAGCATCCCTCTTGACTTTGGTCGAATCCAAGCTTGGGATACGATTTTGTCCCGGGCGATCGTACATGCGTGTGAAACTGATGACGGTGTGGCGCCCATACCCCATTATCTCACGAAAGTGTGATCCGGACCACTCAATTCGTCCCAGAAAGTCGAGTGGTCGAGATCGGCTTGCGGCAAAAACGAGTGCAAACAAAAGCCGCGCATCGTGCCAACTTCGGGCGCGCGTTCCAAGACGACCAATCTTGGTCGGTCTTGGCCGATTGGTCCGGCGTGTAGGTGATAGGCTGGTTTTCACGCCTATACCGACCGTCCCATGAAAACGTGATCTAAGCTACTCAAATCGTCCGGCCCGAAGTTGAGCGGTCGAGATTAGTTTGCGATTGGGAAGTGTAACCACGCTAGTTTGGGCGGACGGTTTGGGATAACCAGGCATGGTATGCCTTGGCGACCAGTGAGGGAATAGATGGGTCCACAATGGTCATGTTGGTATGACCGGACACCTTTAATCTAATCTCGGACCTTCCATTCGTGTGGAGAAGATGGACGCCGTGATGCTCATAAAACCATAATTTTGGGTTTCACACCGTGCGTCATGCTCCATTCGGGCGTCACATTTAGGATGACAAACCATGGTTGGTTATGACCGATTTGTCGGAGTATGTAGGCGGACCCACGGTGATTGTGTTGACATGCTCCGGGCCTTTTGAATCTACATCTACACCCTCCATCTATACCTGCGAAGATGGATGGTTGAGGCTGTTTTTGGGATACATGTAATGTGCGCAAACCCTAATTTAGGGTTTCGCCCATACCACTTCTGGTTTGGACGTTTTGGCAAGCTATGGCAATTTTTGGGAGGCCAGGCCATGCGGGGTCCGCGTTGGTTCTAAGAAACGAATATTCCATACCTGCTTGGGGTTTATGGAAATTGATCCAAGGCCATCCAATCATCTTTGGTGAAGTTGGATGATCGAGATCATTTCGACTAATCTGGACAGTCCTGGATACTCTATCGGGCTAGTATAACACACCGATAGTTGCTCAATCCAGGCTAGTATAACACACCGAGAGTTGCAGCACAGACGGGTATTTCGTACATGTTTTCATTATAATGCTTGGAGGTTCGTGTTTGCTCTGCCGAGAGCAACACCCGCCGTCATGCCGCATTGATAATAAGTCACAGAAATACAAAGTCGCTTACGCATTAATTAATAATGCTATAAATTCACGGGGTATATGGGGATTGTTGCTACATGCTCCAACCTTGGATGAATTTCGTGTATTTAATTCACGAGAATGGGATTGTTGTCACATGCTCCATTCTAGGTGAATTAGTAAAGTGAAGAAGTATTCAACACTTATTAATGGCTTTATCTTTTACAAGATGTTAGCGCATAATTTTTACGGTCTTTACAATTTTATCCTTAAAATGAAAATCCACCATCAACATTAAGTCCCCACCTAGCACAAAATGGTTACACTATTGTGGGGTAGGCATGAGATGGTGACATACATATGTGAGAAAGACATGATAAAGGAAGTTTACCCAGAAGAGTATTGACCGACCGCTAGTTGTCCATGCCGTTGTGCTTGTATGGAATCCTTTGGTGGGACCGGTTTCCTTCTTTGGGTATTTGAATCAAAAGGGGAAACCAAATAAAAGAGGAATCATTGTTCTATTGGGATTCTTCTAATTTTTGTCTATAAAAAAGACCAACCCCTTTTTCTTTTCTCACGAGATTTTTTTTTTTTTTTTGTTCGCCAGCTCAGTGCGTGACCTCATGTCGACCGCCAGTTCACCGGAGTTCTTTGTCACTGCACGTCCGCCGTGGGTCCGTCCGGTCAAGGTAAGTTTTTTTTTTTTTTTTTTTTTTTTTTTTTTTTTTTATAGAAAAAACCCTAATTTCTTAGGTAAAAATCTTTTGATAGATACATCATGCTTTCAGACTTCCATCAAGATTGATAGTAAAATGGCCCATTTCTAGAATTGTTTAGTTCACAGCCCATGAATATCCGTTTTTGCTTCTTCTTCCATCGTTGCATGCAAAACCTAGTTTCTTAGGTTGTAGCTTGGAGAGAAATTTGCTCAATTTCATAAACACAATTCTCATAAGAAAAACCGTGTTATAATACGTGCATGTGCGTTTGATCCGAACGTGGGTCCCACCCACACACATGCTTGACTCGAAGTCGACCTTATACTAGCCTTGTGCCACTAACCAACACCAGGACTTGAAATTTGAGTAATACAGACTTGAAACCAATACCGTTGCTTGAAACTTGAGTAATACCGGACTTGAAACCAATAACGGGACTTGAAGCTTGAGTAATACCCTGGACTTGAAACCAATACAGTACTGAAACTTTGGAGTAATACCAGACTTGAAACCAATACCGGACTTGAAACCAATACTTAGAATTGAAACTTGAGCCAGGTGTTTGGACCCAATCCCGACCTTGTACATTCAACGTGAATGCGGTTCGTGCACGTATCGTGTGTTTTTATACAAGTCTTGGCGACTCCCGTATTTATTGTAGAATGAAGAAAATAACTCCTGGTGATATGTCTTCTGGAGATAATGCGGGTGCAAGTCGGGGAAGTGTTGACGACTTCAAGGTATGTCGAACATTGTTCTTGATGAGTTGTTCACCTTGTCTTTTCCAAACATTAGAAACATCTCTCTCACAGGGATAGCCACTTTCCGATTCGAAAATATGAAGGTTGATCCATATTCTTCTTCGGCACTTGTGATGAGGTTACTGTCTCCAAAGAAATGAATATCCGCCATCTCCCGTCGACTTCAAGACTTGTCATACTCCACTGGCTTCTTATGAAGGATGGATGAGGCGCATGTTGAATAATAAGGACATTAAAGCCAATTTGACCAAAGCGCAAATCCTCAATGCAGTCATGGCATCTGCTACTCTTGAAATTAAGAAAGATCTTTGCAGGATTGATTACTTTCATTTCTCGGTGGCGACCTTCTACTCATACGGCTATATCTAGATGGGGAGAGATGACTATTACTACGGAAAGCGAGCCGCATTGATGAACACATGCACATTCTTTGGGAATCTTTATTATGAGCTTTACGACACGGAACAACGTGATTATGACACTATACTCCAAAAAGTGGCGGAGTCGATGATCTGGACAAGGAGGAGAAAAAGATACAAGATGCGTTTACACCTCGGTGGGTATCGGAATGGTCTCTCAGACCCGGGAGCCGATCGGGAAAGTTGGAAAACGAGCTCGGTGTGATTGCATTCCTGTCTTTGGCTATCCCGAGATATATATGACAACGGTTACGGAAAGAAAACAATAAGGGGTGTTCTGGTTAAGATTGATATAAAGCTAGCAAAAGGCAAAGTTCTTCCCTTAGGTGCCTTGTTCCTTGGATCGTTGTATTCTCATCTGGACGCCTTAGCAATGTATACGCATGTTTCCAACGGGTACAAGAAGGTAGAGTCGTATGTCCACTTCGCTTTTCTTCAGCATTCTTGTGGGAACATTTCAAAAGTTATGCTCATGTTCTGCACCTTAACAAAGAATTTGTATGGTGGCTCGAGAATACTTCGTTGGCGGGAGGCGTCCCCGAATCCAGTCTGCTGAAACTCGTGGATATCTTTGATAATGTGTCTTCTGTAAATTTACGTCCATGGGGGCCGATCCACTCTTCCATTGCTAAGCCGAAGACTTTTGCTATTGCTTCTGACGGTCCTGATGTTGCGTTGCATACCGATGCCAACACTATGAAATTTGGAGAACTTATTTACATGCACAACTGCATTCCGGATATATCCGGAGTCTTTATTCAACGAAGCTCTTCTTTGTGACTCCGTACAACATTGACAGGGATGCTCGCCAAATGGGATTTGACCGGGGTGTTCCATTTATCCGTCCGTGTGGAGGCCCAAAAGAACTCCTCCGAGTATCTTTGATCTTTGATGTGTTCTTGGCATCACAAAGTTTTCCCTTCTGGCCTATTGGGAGAAACTCAGTAGTAACCGATAAGTATAAGGAATTTTTGAGGAAGCAACTGTTGGCTTTCCAAGAATTCTCGGAGGATGTTGTGACAGATTCCCGTGGTGAGCCATCTTCCGACGTCCTGAAGAAGCATTTTCGGTTGAGGCCACTTCCGGTAAACGGACCGGGCGAGGATTGCGGTCCCCAGCGGAGAGAGATCTAAGAGGCGGGCATGTGGTTCGGTGATCCTCAATTCCTCCAATATGCAGGTATTTAAATCTCTTTCTCGTTGATTCCTTCATTTCTCCCAGGAGTAAATTCTTCTAAGAGTGATCCTTGCTTGAAATCGGGGAATTCCAAAGAGAATGTCTTCACAAGGTTGGCGCGCATTCGAATGAGAAGGCTGGTAATGTTGGCCTTCATGTTGAGAAATCTCGCGGTGTGATCTTCATCTTTGAGAAGTCTCATGCATGCGATCTTCATGGTGAGAAATGCAGCGAAATCGCTCCTTTTAGGACCATGTGAGAGATGATGCAGCTCGGTTGGACAAGGCGCCTCCTAAGTGATCTTGTTGATCGGGCCGTGATGGAAATTAGCACCCGGGCGAAGTAGATATCGGGAGGAATGTAAGAGGCAACATCCGCTATTGTTGAGGTGGCTCCCTTGAAGAACGTTCGAGTAGGTTCCAATCAATAAAGTATGCATTGGCGACTTCTTACCGAAAGACCTCCTACAACTGACAAGGCTCTGTGTTTGGTGAAGTATTGGTAGCGCAACCTGGAGCTTTGTTCGATCCTCCTTTCATTGTCCCTTATGCAAGTCATGTGTTGGTTGGAGGATTAGGTGTGCCGGCTCGGTTCGAAGAGTTGTACACGCGGAGATATGGGAGAAACACGGCCACATTGCTACCACTACAAAGCTTAAAAGTCGTCTTGCATTGGTCAACCGCGTTCAGGAGGCTTTATTTTCTATCCATGGGATGAGCGTCACAACGGGTCGACCGGTTTACGAGGAGATGATTGAAGGCTGGAAGTTCCATCGAGATGTGTTTGTGCGGTACAACTTCAATGCTCCTTGGTTCCTCAATGGGTTCTCCGAGATTCAAGAGCTCCGAGTTACAAGATGAAGCCCCTTACGGAGAATATGTTACTCGCCCGGGAAGAAGAGGTTGAAAAGTTGGGCGAGGAGTTGGAAGGCTGACGGCTGTACTTCAAAGGATGAAAGTCGCTCTTTCCCGGAAGGACGAGTTCTTCTTTGAAGGACTTTCCTTGAAGGATTCGTGCCATATACTTGTTTCTTCTTTTAGATGCTTTTCTTTTGAGTGATAGTGAGGATTTCCTTTCATAATTTGACTTAGGTTTTGAATTAATAGGTAATTGAATTGGTTTATTTTGAGATAGTTTTGTGAATAACTTTTACGAAAGTGGTTATTTTAAATGGAATTTGCATCTTGGTCATGAATGATTGCACATGTCATATGAAATTGCAAATGTCGCATAAATGGGAAGTATGAATGGAAACAAACATGGCATTTGATCATTGAGCCTCTTTCTACATAATGCGGGATGCCAAGTCCCCAGTGAATTCTAAAACTATGTTTCTTGTAAAATCGTTGAGTAGAACTTACTTGCTTTTGAAGCCTTACTTGTATCAAACCGAAGTAGCCTCTCTAAGGAAATCGTCTGCATTAATCTCCCAGATAGGGAAAGCTATTCCTCTGAATTAAGCTTCTTCTGAACAATGCGTTTCAAAGAGTTGCATTCACTGGTAGGGTGGTGAAGGAACCGGTGGAAATGACAATACCTCGGGTCCATTACTTCTTGATCAGTTGGTGGATGCCATACGGAGGTAGCTCCACCTCTTTGTTTCGTACCACGCCTCAAAGAACTCCAAAATCTTTTCCATTGGGAACGGAAAGTGTAGGTACTTGATTACATCTCTTCCCTGTTCGTGGGCGTTGTGGTGTCTCTACATGGTTTCGATGTGGAGCACGTTTGGAGATGAAGTTGGAAGACTTGTGAGTGCCATCATGTCTGCCCGGATCGCTTGCACGGATAAAGGGATGTGGAAGGTGTCATAATATCACTGCTTCGAGCGATCGAATTGGACGCTCCCATCCCTCTCGTATTCACATATTCCTTGATTGATCTCTCCTTCCTCAAGAGAATTTCTTTGCTTGATTGACCAGTCGATACGGATTGGGCCAGTCTTAGAACTTCAACAAGAGTCTTGAGATATAAATCTTCTAGCGAGGGCTGTAGGGTCAGGCTCCCTTTCTTTATCCGCGCGACGTTGTAGTACTCCTGACAAGTCTTTTCCTCTGTGGGAGCCTCGAGTCTTCATTGTTGGCTGGGCCATGTTGTTCATATTTCCTGAGTCTCCTGCGATTACGCGCTCTTTTTTGCTTCTCCACCGGTAAAGGTGTGACCCCTGGCTAAGGATCTAGCGTTTCTCGCAATATCTGAGTACATGTCTGTCGACCCTCCTTGTAATTGTGATGTTATATCATTCAAAAGGCGGAATGTTTCGCTCTGTCTTCTAGCGATACCAGCTTGATTTGCCAAGATATCTTCCATAGATTCTAGCTATACTTCCCATGGTATCCAACCACCCGTGGTTTCCTGGTGAGGATACATCGCGAGATGAAAACCGAAAAATTGAGAATTCAATTTTTGCAACCGAGAGATCAACCTCCCACCGTGGTCGCCAATTGTTTATGGGTGAAAACTATTTTACGCGTTTTGGTAATTTGGGGTATGTGGATGAGAAATGAGTCTAAACCAAATGCACTGCGCGTGAGTGCTTGTAGATTCGAGAGATCAATATGTGCAAGTCCGGCTTAAACCAAGAAATGGCCGTTCCAGACTTGTTTCGGTCACAAAGTGAAGGAGATGAGGTTGATCTTAGGGAGTGAAGCGAAGAAGGTGTTGAGAATGTGAAGATGTTGGCTATGAATGACTTGTATCAAAAGCCGAATTGAACCGGGCTTTGCGGGGTGTAAGCTATCGATTCCGGTATTTGAATACGATTGTATCAACACTTGCCTCATTGTGCTGGACTTGTTCTTGTTGAAAAATAGGATGAGAACCTATTTATACAAGTCTTTTAGCCTAACCTTCGTATCTCGTGGGAAGTGGAGAAAGTGAATTGATGGAGTAGTGGAGTAATGTGTTAGTGTCACACGACCCCGGGCTTGCCCACTTCTCCCATCATCACTTAACCGTCCATGACTTCCCCGACACGCTCTTTGTGATGGCGCGTTATGCGGCCGCACGCCGTAAAACCGCCGGACCAATACCCAGTATGTATCCCAGGTTTGTGTCATGATTGATGTGCGGAATGTGTGGGTCGTGGGACCCACAAAAGGTAGCATGTAATGCTAAATTGAATAACCTGCGTTATTCAGAGGTCGATACTCTGTGAAGTATCGTGTGTATTCTATCTGATCTTGCATCATGGTGTGGTAAAGTGACGGGTGGTGATCACCAAGATGCCTTACCCGACCAGTTAACTCTGACCGGGGTTGTATAACCAAACCTCGTGAAGTTGGAATGGACGAGATGATCTTTGAGACACTCGTTTGCGACCGTTGATGGAATTAGGTTTTAGAAGAGGTGCGCAAGCATCCCTCTTCTTTGGTCGAATCCAAGCTTGGGATACGATTTTGGCGGTGATTGTACATGCGTGTAGACGACATGATGGTGTAGGCGCCCATACCCCATTATCTCACGAAAGTGTGATCTGACCACTCAATTCTTCCGTAAAGTCGAGTGGTCGAGATCGGTTTGCGGTAAAAACGAGTGCAAACAAAAGCCGCGCATCGTGCCAACTTCAAAAAGGCAGCGTTCCAAGGCGACCAATCTTGGTCGGCAGGCCGATCGATCTGGCGTGTAGGTGATAGGTGGTGTTCACGCCTATACCCGACTCGTCCCATGAAAACGTGATCTAAGCCACTCAAATCGTCCGCGAAGTTGAGCTAGTCGAGATTAGTTTGCGATTGGGAAGTGTAACCACGCTAGTTTGGGCGGACGATTGGGATAACCAGCATGGTATGCCTTGGCCGACCAGTGTGAGGGAATAGATGGGTCCACAAGGTCATGTTGGTATGACCTGACACAAATCTAATCTCGGACCTTCCATCCGTGTTGAGAAGATTGACTCGTGATGCTCATAAAACCATAATTTTGGGTTTCACGACCGTGCGTCATGCTCCATTCAGGCGTACGAATGGGATGACCAACCATGGTTGGTCCCGACCGATTGTCGAGTATGTAGGCGGGCCCACGGTGATTGTGTTGACATGCTCTGGGCCTTTTGAATCTACATCTACACCCTCCATCTATACCTGAAGATGGATGGTTGAGATGTTTTGTGACACATGTAATGTGCCGCAAACCCTAATTTAGGGTTTTCCGCCCATACCGCGCTCGGTTTGGACGTTTTGGCAAGCTATGCCAATTTTTTGGGAGGCCGACCATGCGGGGCCTGCGTTGGTTCTAAAATGAATATTCCATACCCGCTTGGGGGTTATGGAATTGATCCGGCCATCCAATCATGTCAGTGAAGTTGGATGATCGAGATCATTTTCGGCTCGATCTGGATGATGGGATGCTCAATCGGGCTAGTATAACACACCGAGTTACTCAATCGGGCTAGTATAACACACCGGAGTTGCGGCTTCGACGGGTATTTCGTACATGCTTTCATTATAATGCTTGGAGGTTCGTGTTGCTCACTGAAAGCAACACTCGATCGCCATGCCGCATTGATAATGAGGACATGAAATACAAGGTTTACGTTTACGCATTAATTAATAATGCTATAAATTCACAGGTATATGGGATTGTTGCTACATGCTCCAACCTGGATGAATTTCGTGTATTTAATTCACGAATGGGATTGTTGTCACATGCTCCATTCTAGGTGAATTAGTAAAGTGAAGAAGTATTCAACACTTATTAATGGCTTTATCTTTTACAAGATGTTAGCGCATAATTTTATGGTCTTTACAATTTTAACCTTAAATGAAAATCCACCATCAACACTTGGGTACTTGATGCCAAGTTTCATTGGAAGCCAAAGGCCTTGGCATACAACTCAGGAAGGAAGCAAGACGCAAAACAAAGACTGGTGCTACGACTATAATTTTCCTTCGCCATCATCTCTATGATGATTTGAAATCGAGAATATTTGACAGTTTAAGAACCACTTATTTTGTGGAACTGTTCGAAAAGCGTTATGACCACCTGGTTGGTCATACTTCCAAAAGCTCAGAATGATTGGTTTAACTTGTGGCGGCATGATTTTCGACTAATGGCAGCTTATAACTCTGGTATGTTTAAAATAACCCCACAACTAAAATTGTGGGGTGAAAATGATACTGAAGAGAAAATGTTAGAGAAAACATTTAAAACCATTCACGCCTCGAATATATTCATACAGTAGTAGTATCAAGAGCGTAAATTTACTAAATATTCTGATCTAATTCTTGTTGTGTATTGCAGAGAAGAACAATAAGCTTTTGTTGAAAAACTATGAAGTTTGCCCGTTGTTTCTGCAGCGATGCCTGAACAACGCGCAACTACATCTTTTAGACGAGAAAATAATTATGGTAACAAAAACAAACATGGACATGGTAAAAGAAACCAACACGGGGGCCACAAAATGAAGGAGAAAAATTAGCCATATCGCAACGTTGAAAATCGCAGAACCAAAAGCCGAAACAAAATAAGGAAAATGGTTCACCAAAACAACCCCTCGAAAGGAATTTTGCTATCGGTGTGGCTTAACTGGTAACTAGCAACGCGCGTACCTTTTCTACGCCAAAACATTTTTTCAAGGGAACATTATCTAAATACCCCTACTATGAGGCCCCTTGAAATATACCCTTATCAACTTTACAAATACCCCTAAGCCTAATACATTACTAAAATACCCTCTTTTATATAGTGAATATACAAAACCACCACCACCACTATTCAAAAAAAAAAAAAAAAAAAAATTTAAAATTAATGCCCACACCACTGTCCACCGCCAACCACCACCACTGTCCACCGCCCACCACCACCACCGACGACCACCACCACCACCAACCACCACCACCGACCACCACCACAACTAACAACCACCACCGACGACCACCACCAGCGACCACCACCACCGACCACCACCACCACCGACCACCACCACCACCACCACCGTCCACCACCACCACCGACCACCGCCGCCGCTAACGAACACCACCACTGTCCACTACCACGGCCGCCGCCAACAACCGACACCCACCGCCGCCGCCAACCATCACCGCCGCCAACCACCACCACCATGTGGAGTCAACTTGTCAAGTTGTGTCCATATCGGAGGCAACTAGCTCAAGTTGTCTTCAACAAAGAAGGCAACTAGCACAAAGTTGTCTTCAAAAAGTGAAATCAACTAGCCTAAGTTGTCTCCATATATGGAGGCAACTAGCACAAGTTGTCTCCAAAAAATAAAAATTATACACAAATAAGTGAACCTAGTGTGAATCGAACACACATCATCTCGACATATAGTCGCCGCCAGCTACCATTGCACCACAGTTCGCCACACCATCAGTGCTCAACCAACAATTCAAACAAACACCATACAACACCACACCATCCATCTGTGCTACTGCAACTCTACCTGCAAAAACATAACCAAGTTGCCTCCGAACTGGAATCAACTAGCTCAAGTTGCCTCCAATCTGAAATCAACTAGCTCAAGTTGCCTCCAAAAGTGAAAGCAACTTGGTCAAAGTTGTCTTCAAAGTTGGAAGCAACTTGGTCAAGTTGTCTTCAAAGTTGGAAGCAACTAGCAATAGCATCATCATCAACACCAGCCATTCCTCAACTGCCATCTCCTTTCAACTGTCCCTCATTTCAGTTCCATGGAAACAACACCTGCAATCTGTACCAGTCCTAAAACATTCATCTATTTCAGTTCATTGCACAACAAAGTATTTACCAAGTTCTGTTGTATCTTGCCAAGGCCATAGCCAATATTGCACAGACCTAGTCTTGTGTTGCACCACAACTAGTTCCAATGTATTTTGGTGGTGCATCATTTCCACCAGCAAAGATTTCTCCACCTTCTCTAGCTTCCTCCTGCAACTCATTCATTCCATAACTCCATTCGAACACCAGCTTCCACCATTCCCTGTAATTCCTTGTATCAACAATAGCAACATCTACAGCTTAACATGCAGTTTCATCAATTGCAGTGACAACTGCAACCTCAAATGTCCTTCATTGACTCCCGCAATCCACCAAAGACTGAGCCTGGCAAAGAACAATTGCACATCTCTGCTTAGCACTTCTCTTCCACCCATAGCTTCTACATCTCTTCCTGCCACATGCTCATTCATCTCTCAGCTGCAACATTACCAAGTACTATACTACTACTTCACCATCATCTCAGGCCTTCTTATCCTCCACTGCCACCATCACAAGCTCTTAGTAGCAGTATCAGAACCCTTGCAATCTCCATCTCGCCACGACTACGACCAACAACAATTATCAAGCGAACCCATCTACTAAACTCCGACTTCAACTCACCCGAATCAACCCGTAGGAACCCATTTCAACAACCTTGAACTGAGACATCCTAAGCATTCATCTAATTCCTCGCTCAATCATCCACCACCATCATTGCACTCATATCAACAATATTTGCCATTCATAAACCATCTACAAGCTCTCTGTGCATTCACCATCAGTCACAATCCTTGTAAACTCGCTTCTATCGGACCACTTCTTCTTATTAGTCTCTCTAGCATCAATGCCTAATCATCTTCATTAGTAAATCAGACACACAAACTTCCCCACTTCAACCCGCCTGACCGCAACACAAAGACAACCAACACAGTAAAAATCTCAACTTCAAAACCCATTGTTTCAGCACCACCATCCCCGCTCTCGATTGCACATGCCACCTTCCAGTTCCTCGCAATCACCGCACTCCGCAAATCTGCAGTACCTAATATACATCTAGGCACCGCTCCAACATCCCACAACTTCCCGTAATATGCGGTATCACCAAGTATTCACTGCTCCATCATCGACTCCATCTTGTCTTGCACTGTATCGAATAAAATTAACACCATTCAACCACCATTCCAACCCATGACATCAACACATTTCTCCCAACTTCTCACAACTAATTTCTCAAACAACGTACAACACCACCAAGTCCTTTCTTGTTTTCCGACTAACCGAGCATCACTTCTAATCTCTCAAATCCATCACTAATTCACACCCAGAAATTCATTTCCAGGACCACAAAGAAAACCCAATCTCGGTCAATTACATCTTACATTTCCATAAATTTCATTTCTCAATAAAACCACCGCACAAATTGACAAAAGCCCGACTAAATTCCACCATTGCATCTAACGAAGACCGAGATTCAAATTGAATCACAACAAACCCCTTAGTACCTTGTTGTATTTCTCACTCAGTTGGGAACTCAAAAATCAAAAACCCCAAAAGTGAACATGAACCATAAAGATCAAACTAAAATCACCACAAACCATCAAAAATCGAAATCAAAAGTTTTTGCAACCCAAATGGTAAACAAAAGAACTGAATCGGTCTTGAACTTTGATGATTGAACATGCAAAACCTATATTCTTTATTCAATTACCAAAATTGAAACCAAAGAAATTAGATCTGATTTCCAATTTCAATTTTCAAACTACAAAGAAGGAGATGAGATCCGCCGATAATAATAAGTAGCATGCATTAACGGAGGTGGTGGTGAGAACGATGGAGATGTGGCGGTGGGAGCGATGTAGATGAAGAAGAAAACAGAGATGAAGAAGAAGAAAGCAGTAGTAGTAGTTATACTGCAAAGAGATCCTCATTATTCCCTTCGTTAGTTGAATCTGCTGATGGTAGTGGCGGCGATGCAGATGGTGACGGTGGTGGGAGAGATGGTGGTGGTGGGAGAGATGCAGATGGTGGTGGTAGCAGTTTAAGTCGAGGAAGAATGAAGTGAACGAATGTGGAAGGGTAAAACGAAGGTGGAAGGTTAGAAAAGGAATTATGAGAGATATTTTTTTGTTGATAATTTCAATTCTGCCATCAAAGGTATTTGTAAAGACCCATAAGGGTGTTTGTGCATGACCCATGGATAGTAGGGGCATAAATAACATTCCCACTTTTTCAAACTCTATCGGGTGTCCATGAAGCGACTGCGGCCGACAAAAGACGAAATTGATAGAAGTTGGTGTTCCTAGTACCATTCATACCCACTTGGGTATATCTGATTTTTTCGTCGAGTCCTAGTGAGTTTTCTTTTAATGATATCCAAAACTAAATGTTTTCTTCATATGCCTTGTAGCATATTTTCTCGTGTTTTTTGTTTATTTTTATTCGGTTGCGCGCCTATTTTATGGATTTTCCTATCAAGTCCATTCAACATGATTGCGCTAGTGAATTTACAGCTAAAGCTTTTGATGCCTAATGACTTTCAATTAGTATTAATGTCGAGCATCCTGTAGCACATTTGCGTACTCATGATGAATTAGATGAGTCTTTTGATAAATAATCTTTATTTGATTGCTCGACCCATGCTTATGAGGACTAAATTAGCTCATACTGTCACATAACCACAATATCTAAGTAGGGACAGTATCGGTGGATGGCCGGGTTCTTACAAATTAAATATGGTTACCTAAAAGGCGGTGGAATGAAACATACTTCACTGAAATTATTTTATTTTCACCACCTCCAGAAGAAAAACGAGTATGACATCCAGAAAATACAATCCTATGAGAATTATGATGATTTATTCACTAAGTTATTACCAATGAAGGTATTCCGGAAGATGGATTACAGAATTGGAATGCGCCACATGTACAAGCAGATAAATTAACAGAGATTTCATACAGTGGGAGTTTTGTTATGGACTTTAACGCTTCGTACTCTTTCTTTTCTTTTTTCCGTTAATATTTTGTCCCAATGGGTTTTCCTTGTCCACTTTTAGTGAGGAAGCATATGCGTGTCCAACACTATTTAAGATTTTGTTATAATCTTTTTCGTTCGTCTGGGTTTTGTTCCATTGGGTTTTACCGGAAAGGTTTGTAACGAGGCAACACTCTTAAAATGGCGGTCCAAGAAGTGTTGTGAAAGTATGAGGTGATGGATGGATCGTCCTTACACGGTTAAGAACATATTTCAGTACCAACTAAATCAAATTTTGGTTAAGATAAATTTTTGTCTAAGATAAAGATTATCATTTTAGATAATAATGCGTCTCATTCGTATCTTGGAAATGACATCCAAGCATGTAGATGTTGTGGTTATATTTAGCATGTCATGTAAATCTTGCCTATATATAAGCTAGATACTCTCATTTTGAATGTAATAAAATCGTGTAAGGAAATGAAACTTTACTTAACACAACCATCTTTTTTCTTATTATACTTATATATTAAGTAGTCGAGTAACACCATAATATTATATTGTCCTGTTATATATTCTATCTCTTCTCGTAAAGTCCTATAAAAATAAAAAATTCACGTCGAATGGTGATGGAACCTCGCTTTGTATTAACAGAGATAAGCCTTGTTTAAAACAAGAATTATAATAATAACACTTGGCAAAGTTTAATTGGTGCAACTATTTAGTGGTACTGGAAACTTAACCTAATATTAGTTATTAAGATTCAAAATTATCTCACTTCCTTTACATGCATAATTAATTATACTAGGTTAGTGTAACCCCACAATGGATGGAAAACACCTAATATCGACGGTCTACGTTTAATCGTTTTTAATAAATGACTATAGTTAAATTTTTTATTTTAAAAAAAAAAATGATTTCTAAAAGTAAATAAAAAATAAAAACAAACAAAACGGGTTAGACTAAAAAAAGAAAGCATAATTTTATTTTTGAAATATATGATTTATGAAAATAAAATAAAAAAACATGTTAGACTCAGAGAAAAAACCCAACTTTATTAAGCCACATAGATTCCTAAAAATCAAATTTTTATCGTCAATATATAGAGTAGATAAATCTTATCAATGCAAACTAGGAGTTTTTTTTTACATCAGAACCCCTAAGAACAATCGCTGGAAATAACTTCGAAAAATGAAAGGAAAATTACTATATTTTGGAGTGATAATTAGGTAAAAGCGAGAGGAAAGGAAAGTGGCGGAAACTTTCTTATTCATCAGAGTCCCTATCATTACATAGTGTTAGTGTATTATATACAATAGAGGCAAAACCCTAACTATCTAGTTGGGCCGCACATCTATGGGCCGTAAGCCCTACAACACTCCCCCTTGTGCGGTCCAATACAACTTCATATGTAGTGCTTCACATATAGTGCTTCGAATGTAGTTCTTCAAATGTCGTGCTCTCCTTAATGACTTGTGCCGAAATCAATTTCCTCATTAAAACTTTGACAAGGAAAAACCCAGTGGGACAAAACCTTGGTACAACTCTTCACATGTAGTACTTCACATGTTGTCTCGTATTTTACATATAATTCATCACATGTAATAAGATCTTTAAAGATCGCCGAGTCTAAGTTAATTGTCTCCTCAAAACTTCGCCAGGCTAACCCATAGGGGAAAAACCTGAACTAAAGAAAAAGAGTACAATATTAGGTAAACTTAGAATATAGTTGGATGCGTATACGTTGCCTTATTAAAACCTTGACAAGGATAACCCAGTGGGATAAAACCTTGACGAAGGGAAAAGAGTAGAATGTGGAAGATGCAAGTAAAGGTGATCCGTTGCGGATGATCACTTTGCTCCGTTGAAGTTGACTAGTTGCTTCACAACTCCTAAAAATGAAAAATCCTTGTGAGAAAGACAATAGCCTTAGCTGGGAAATTACATTCCCGATGTTTGTTGTTGTCTCATTAAAAACCTTTCTGAGTAACAAAACTATGGGTGCACACGGTGCAGTTCGGCTGGGTTCTTGCCGAGGCGAGTACTTGCATGCCTCCCCACCCTGCCCAAAATTTTGGACCAGGCACTGCACCTTGTATCTCTGGTTCTCGGGTACCATTCTAAGACCCTAAGATGCAGTACCATATACTGCACCTGGTACCAATCGGTACTTTGTGCCGAATTTCAATACAGCAATGCATCCATTACGAAATCCTAATCGGAATAATCTGAACTTTTTCAAGGTGGCAATATCAAATCTCGCATTCGTTCTCGTACCCATGGGTGAAAAACATCCGGACGGAACCAGCGATATATACAACCATCTACATAATAAGGATCTTTCTCATCATAACCTCGCCTAATGCAATTGGCGAATCGCATCGATTCTTCTCCATGATTTTTTTTTCCAACAGTAAAGACTTCAACAACTTCATTAACTTGACTATTACTAGAACCAATTACTACTTGATACGCGAGATGACTTTATGTTCATTACTCGTTTATCAAATCCAAACGCAATTTGTTTTCTTGCCTCTTTATTATTAATTTCAATCCGGGGTGATTTTTCTCCAATGACAGGCTTTATATATAAGAAATGCATCATTCCTAGAGGTTCTAAAACATAGCAAACCATTCACACTTTGTCTAGGCAATGTCCAACGAGAATAAGAACCACGATCTAATACCAACTGCTAATTACTTACCAATCCTTTGTCGAGTGAGCCAATTTTGAATTCCACAACTCCTCCTTCGATTCCTTGTTACCGTTGGATGATTCTCATAGACGTAGTGGTCTGTGATTACCGGTATGTCCATCGAGTTTCTAGGTCTTTCCGCTGCTCCTCTTGATTCTTTATACCACCCTTTAATCTAACATTATAACTTGATTTATTATCCCCTAGATCTAACCGGCTACTACTACTCTAAGACACTCTGGTCCGACGCACAGGACTTGTGCAGGACCGTGTACCGCACCTCTCGCCCTGGTTCTTATTTTTGGACCGGGTGCACTGCACCCCTTCCTCGGTTCGGTACAAAAAAATAGGTAGTTCCACCGGTTCGGATCGGTCCGTCTGGTCCGCTCGGTTCCTGTGCACCCTTAAACAAAACCTCCTCGTGGGAAAAAGCAACCTCGGTGAGAAGGAAAATATTTCAACACACTATTAGATGCACCCCCGATGTCGACAATTTTCATTAGTCTAATGCAGTGAAGAAGTTCATCACACTTTACTTTGGTGACTTGAATGTTTATAAGACCTTGTTGTTGATTCTGAATTACGTTTGTAAGACCGTGATCTTTATGTATTCAACGTTCAACATACTTGATGCTTTTAGTGTTGTCTCGCTAAAAACCTTGTCCAAAACCCTTAGGAAAAACTATTTTCGATCGAAGGGAAAAAGAGTACAACATAACTTCAAGTTGAAGAGAAATATGTCGACATCATATCCTTGGATCTTCCGCCCCAGGATGTCGCGGCTCCCACGATTACTTTCGAGTTATTCTAGACTTCCTTTGGTCATGTACTTTTCGCCGAATATCGGTAATGACTTAGAAAATAGTATACCATATCCCCACCACCCCCCGCCCCCGATCACTTTCATTGGAGATCGAAGAGATTATTGTTCCTTCATAATCAACAACTTTTGGATTGCACTTTCATTAGCATTCCTTTTTATGTTTTTGCAGGGATAAAACAAATTTAGGTCAATGGTTACTTTTAAGTACATGATTACATTCATTGTACCATTCCAATGACGTTGCGTTGGCGCTGAGCTATATCTATCTAACAAGTTCCTTGAGGATGTAAAATTTTATCGAGTAATTATTATACTAAGTACAACAATGCGTCTATTGTACTTAGATATGAGAATCTCATCTCCCAACACATCTCCGTCATCTTCTTTTAGACGAAATGGTCACTTACTTACATTTGAACCTCGACTAATCATGGAAGTGCTATCAGGATGCATGTCTTTGTTAAATTTCCCTTCAAAACTTTAGACATATGCAACCGGTGGAATAACATACCACAAGCTCGGTATTAATCGAGCTTTCCCAAGATTTTTCATCTCAAATTGGTTTCAAATAGCTTTTAAGGTCTCTTATTGCATCAAGAGTACCCATCATGTCTGTACTATCGACATAGATAGCTACAATTCCAAATCAGGAACTTTCTTGTGAATACGCAAGGAAAAATAACTTACTTGTCTATCCCCTCCAAATCAAATAGTCACTTTGAAAGGTATACCACATCCGCCTGATTGCTTCAATCTATAAGTGAGCGTTATATCTAACTGTAAACGCACTATGTGGTTTAGAGTCACTTGATTTGGGAAACAAAAGGCTATCAAGTACTTTTGTAAATATCTGTTGTTCTTGATTCTTTCAGAGATACGTAACAACCACATACATATGTTGGATTTCAAGTCCTTTTGAAATTACCAAGCTAACTAAGTAGCGAAATTCTATAAAGTTCATTACAAGAGAACAAATCCAGGGATTTCTGAGAAACCTCGCGCCACAAGCTGAGTCTTTATACTTTAAGACTGCTTTCTTCTCATTATGATTTGTGACAAATTAATCATGTATGTCCAATAGGATTTACACTTGGTTGGTTAGCACTACCACACCAAATACATGTATATTTGTCAAAGAACCAAGTTCTACCTAGATTGTATAGGCAAAATATGCTATTCGTCGACATTAAGCAACAAGGAGCATGGTTCGATCTCATATTGCTCTATTTCCTTAAGCAAGTGTATATGAAATTAATCATCAATATGCTCGCATGATATTTACATTAACTCGTGCACATTCTCATAATCCACTTGGGATGTCATTGTTCTCTAGAATCATTAAACTTCGGAGCGTCTTCCAGTTTGATTCATGGACATAATCAGAGACAATCTTATGAGATGATTTTTGATGATATAAATAATTTTTGCCTTACTCACCTACTTCCTTTCTAGGGTGAGGATTGATCGAACCAAGTGGTCTCTCCAACTTCCTTTATGGATCCACGGCCTCAACCACCCTTACACTAACTGTAGTTGGAACACCTTAGTCTATGGTGTATATCCCTTATTGAGGATTTGAAGGTAAGTTTGCAGCTGGTATGTGTGATCTCATCACTTTAGCGACATCAATGTACTTTCTGAAAATCGATTATTCTTTGTCACTTCACATTTACATTCCCTTAGAAAATACTTTTTCTTATCTCCCCCAAGCGGCGGGAAGACTGTCTCATTAAAAGTGATAACCCGTAAATCTTGCGGTAATTGTTGGGGAACTCATTTCCAACATAACTACTGTTTTGGGGTAAAAACTGATTCTGCTGTTTTTTGTAATTTGGGGTGTGTTGATGAGAAACGAATTCAAACCCTAAACAAATGCACTGCACGGGAATTCTTTTAGGTTCGAGAGAACAATCTGTAAGACTCTGGCCTAAACCAAGAAATGGCCTTTTCCAGATTCAATTCGGTCACAAGGTGAAGGAGAAGGGTTGATCTTAGGGAGGGAATCGGAGAAGGTGTTTGAGATCAGAGTGTTGAAGGTGTGGTTGTTTTTTATGACTTATGTATCGAAAATAGTTTCTAGCTACTTGTGTCAATATCTTCTGGACCATCTAGAATTAGATCTAAGCCATTCAGATAGGACGGCGAACATGGATGGTCATGATAATTTTGCGGCAGTGATGTGTTACCGCAAAGAAATTTAGGGTTTTTAAAAACGGAACGTGTTCACGCTACTTTGGGAAAGCTATTTAATTCCCTCTGGTATCGTTACGAACAGGTCGATTGACCAAGAGAGAGCTTGGGCCGACAATGAACACATTGGAACCTCTTTGATCGCTTGAGGTGTGATCTAAGCCGTCCAACTAGGCTAGCGAAGTTGGACGGACACGATCAATTTGTGACAATTGTATCTTTGACGACCCGAATTAGGGTTTTGAATACAATGCGTTTGCCCTGGTTTGGACAAGCGATTTGGTATCCTCTGGACTTGTTACAAGCAAGTCGATCGAGCAATAAAGAAGTCGGTCCGCTGGTGAGTGCGCCAACACCTTTTTGATCGTTCTAGGGAAGATCTCAGCCATCCAACAAGGCTGGCAAAGTTGGATGGTCGTGATGCTTTTGAGACTCTTCTTAATAGTCTCAGCACGTTCGAGCTATTTTTGTATATCGCGATCTCCCACATTTGGTATCGGCGTTCAAAGAGCTTGTGTGGCCGAGAGAATGTGACCCAATCGACTAGGGCACTAGTGGGCCCGGTGGCCACTGCGGTGATTGCCTAGTTCTACTAGGAGTAAGCTATGCTTGTTAAATCGCGCGGCCAATTCGTGTGGCCGTGATTATTTTGAGACTGATATTGAAAATCTCGATTTTCTTTAAGAATGAATATATGTTCGATCACGCTAACTTTAATTAAAAGTGTGTGACGCGTTGATCTCTTTGTCGAGATGTAGCCCGTATAAGTATTTTTGCCTGAGATCCCAATAGTAGCACTTCGGAGATTTATGCTACTTTCTTTGAGAGTGAGCATTGATCGCCATGTCATGCCATTATTAAGATTTCAGCTGGGAACATAGCATGGGAAAATACCAGGCGAGTCATGCATTAGTTAATAATGCTTGTAAAAATAGAATTCACAGAATATTTGGGAGCTACCATGCGCACCATTCTCGAATGAACTTCCTATATATACATATATACATACTAAGTTGTTCAATATATGTGTAAGTAAAGAGGTTTGAGCACTCGTTACTTTCAAATGGCCTTTACTCCTTTGTAGGATCACAGAGCACTAAATATAGGGTCTTACGGTTTTGACCCTGAACTAAAATCCACCATCAACATTAAGTCCCGTGCTTAGCATGTAATGACAATGCCATTGCGGGATAAGCACTAGATGGTGACGTATACAACGTTAAAGGGACGAGATAAAGGAAGTTTACCCGGAGGAGCTTTGATCGACCGCCGCAATCACTGTGCAAGCGTACGGTAGCGGCTATGGAGTCAAGGTGGGATCGGCTTCCTCTTCGGGTGTTCGAGCCAAAGAAGGAATTCTTCTTCCATTAGGATTCTTTAATCGTTCTTGTATAAAGGGTGTTTACCCATATACTTCTTCCTTCTTATATTTCCGCTCACATAGCTCCCTGCTGCTGCGGACTTTGCCGCGCCGTTTAACCATCCCGCCGTCGCACGTCCGTCAGCAGTCGCCCGTCCGTCAACAAAAAGGTAGGTGCTTTGTCTCTTTGTCTTCATGTTGTTGTTGTTGTTTTTTTTTTTTTTTTTTTTTTTGTAGATGTAAACCCTAGCTCTTAGGTAAAACCTCCTTGAACTTGAGAAAATAATCCGTTGTAAACGAAATTTCTTTGCGAGACATATTGTGATTAACTCCACGGTAAACCAATAGCAGAGTAGTTAACATTGCTAAGATCGCTAGTAAAACGAGCAATGAACCCTTCACGGACATACTGTTTTTACTCCTTTTCCTCTTTGGTTGCAAGACCTAGCTTTAGGTTGCAGTTGATGTAGAACTTAGCTTAGGTTTCGGTGGACATAATACCCACGACAAGACCCATTCGTCCAACTGTGCATTCGACTAGGCGGCAGACATACATCCCGCGGTTGATGCGGCTTTCGTGCGACCTCCTCCATTTAATTATTTTTCATCTGAGTGGTAAGGATCCGTTTGGGCCCGGCTATACATGCTTGCCTCGAGGCCAATAGGGAGTTCGTGCATATAGTGACCACGAGGACGATCGAGCATTTAGTGGCCACGAGGGCGATTGAATATATCGAGGACAATAGGGCGATCGAGCAGTGGCCATTTCTTCTTCCATGTACTTCTACCATCAGTGATCATGTTGAATTAACATGTTGTGCATACAATACCCTCTTAGTATGAAATAATAACTTTCTTTTATTGTGCTTCATTGTAGTTATTTGGAAGCAGTGAACTCAAGAAATTCTCGGTAGCATGTCACCTGGAAATATTTTTGT
The DNA here is from genome assembly GCA_023531295.1 of Papaver armeniacum. Lineage (NCBI taxonomy): Eukaryota > Viridiplantae > Streptophyta > Magnoliopsida > Ranunculales > Papaveraceae > Papaver > Papaver armeniacum. Next base: position 71,955 of record JAJJWW010007822.1, on the reverse strand, counting down.
TGCTAAGCCAGAAATGCTAGCAACGCCAAAGATATGCCAAATATAGATGATGAGATCTTCGTTGTACCTTATCCGAATATTAGGACTCATCCTAGTCATAAGATAATCTTCCTTACGGATTTGTAGAATGAGATGTCTGTTGCCTCAGTTTTCCGGAACGTGTGATGAGGTTCTGTCTCCATAATAAAGAGTATCCAGCTTCTCCTATTGATTTCAAAATTTGCCATACTCCGCTGCGCTCTTATGAAGGCTTGATGAGGTATATGTTGGGTAATGAACGCATCAAAGATAACTTGACTAAAGCGCAAGTCGTTGAAGCTGTCATGGCGTCTGCAACACTTCATATTAGGAAAGATGCTGCAGGTTTAATCACTTTCATTTCTTGATGGCGTCCTTCCATACACACGTCTATATGCGGGTGGGGAGAGATGATCATTACTTTAGAAAGCGTAGCCACTTTGTCGAGTCTTCCAGTTGCGGGAAACATCCACTTTGAGCTGTCCGCTGAAGAGAAGGAAATGCTCGACACTCCGGTTAAGAAAGCGGAGGGATATAACCAGAAGGAATGTAATGAAAAATGCTTTTATACTTGGTGGGTGTGTGAATGGTTTCTTACAAAACCAAAACCGGGCCAAGTGTTGGATGATGAACTCAGTATTGTCGTCTGTCTTTGTGGATGTCTATGGATGTCTTTGATGATGGCTCTGGCAAAAAGACCATAAGAAGTGATCTCGTCATGTTTTCCATTAAGTTAGCGCAAGGTGTAGTCCTCCCTTTAGGCAGCTTATTCCTTGGGTTGTTGTACTCTCATCTGGATTCCTTGGTAACAGACATTTATGTTTCCAACGGTTACATGTAGGTGGAGTCGCACATTCACATTGCATTTCTCCAAGCATGCTTATGAGAGCATTTCAAAAGTTATGCTCCTGTTCATGTGACTTCGTTTTCCAGTTATATGGAGGTTCCTGGATACTTCGTTGGCAGTTGATCGATAATGTGTGCGCCTTAGATTTTCATCCGTGGGCGCCGGTTCATTCTTCTGTGATTCAGCCGAAGACCTTTGCTGTCGTTCCTGATATGGTGTTGCACACTGGAGAGAAAATGGGTCTTGGGGAGATCATATTTATGCGAAGCTGCACGCCAGAATATGTGCCGTCCTTCTTTAATGAATCCCTTATTGTGGTTCGTATAATATCGACAGGGTCGCTCGTCATATCGGATTTGATCAGGGTATTCCGTTTTGTCGCCCGCCCGAATCTCCAATGGAGCTTTTGCTGTCTGTTTTTGATATTAGTCTCTTCGTCGCAAAGAAGAGTCTTCCATTTTGCTCCTAGGAAGGAAACCAGTGGTGATTAGTAAGTATAATTATTTCTGGAGAGAAGAGATTTTATCTTTTCAGAAATTCGTGGGAAAATTTGTGACAATTCCACGCGATAAGCCTTCCTCCGAGATTTTGAAACAAAGATAAATTGTTGAAGCCGCTTCCGGGCAAGCGAAATAGGGCTGACGCTTCTAATGACTGCAGTCCCCAGGATGCAAGAGCGAAGTCTAAGAAGAAGGCAAGTGGACCGGTGGTTTTCAATTCTTCCCACATGTAGGTACTTTAAGAAATCCGGCGATACTGAACCTCTTGAGGATGAAGACGAGGATGACGAAGGCTCGGTCCACGACGAAGGAAGCGTCTCTAGGCGTAGTAGGGAGCTTAACTGTTCAAATAACCTGAGATGAGATCAAGTGACGAGATGTCAACCTTGAGGTTGAGGGAAACGACAACGCATGGGCTACTGGAGATGTTACATCCGTGGTTGTAGGTGTGCTTCCCTTTAAAGAGCTTCCTGCGACCGACAAGTCATTAGTTGTGCAATCCACCGCTGCTGGAGTCATTTTTGACCCTCCTTTTGACGCCATTTTCGTGGATCATGTGCTGGTTGGAGGATTCAACGTGCCAGCTAAGTACGAAGAGTTATACACCAAGATATCGAAGAAGCATGGTGACATCGCCATTTCCAAGAAGCTTAAAAGTCGCTTTGCATTAGTCAAACGTGTTGAAGAAGCTTTATCCTCCATTTATGGCATGAGTATCATGACTGGGAGCACCATTTCTGAAGAGGTAATTGAAAGCTGGAAGTTCCATCGAGATGTGTTCGTGAAGTATGAGTTTAACGCCTCTTGGTTTTGTGAGGGATTTTCTGAAATCCAGAAGTTGCAAAGCAAAATGAAGGATGTTCCATCCATGGACTTTATTACTCAGAAAGAGGCAGAAGCCGAGAGATTGTCCCAGGAGTTGAAGCTGAAAGCGATCATCGTCAGAATATGAAAGATGCCTTTGCCAAGAAGAACAAGTTATTGATGGACGACTTCCATTGAATAGTTTATGATTTTCTTTATTTTCTTAGGTATCTTTGAGTGACGTGAGGAATTCCTTTCATGGTTTGATGATTTTCTCTCTCTCTCTTCTATTTTTTTGGTTTTGAACTAGCAAGTGATTGCTTTTTATGAAGATATTTGAATTTGATTTTGGGATAATTTATGAGTAGCATCTATAAAAGGAATTATGACTGGGCCAACATAAATTCTAAAAATTCTCATTTTTGGGACGTAAGTAATGCACCTTAGAGAAATTGTGCATGTTGCATGAAAATCGCAAACGTCACACGAAAGGAAAACATGTAAAGTAAAACATAAAATGGAGATCGAGAACGATAATGACTTCATTCTCAAAAATAAGATGTGTGTATCGAGTCCCCAGCAAATTTCCGAAAGACTTCTCGTACAAATGATTGTTTCAACGAGACATACTTGTTGACGAGGTTCCGATGAACGAAATTGGGCTTTCCCGGATAATTGCTTGAAATCCAAGTTGCGACCCGAGTTGTTGTAACACACCTCTGCTAGTGACCTCTGCTAATAAAGGTCCCTACCACCCGATCTCTCCCGTGAAACTGCGCATGTCGACTTGTGGAGAGAGGGAATATTCTCAGTTCATAGTTGCAGCTCCCTTGAATTGATTTTCTCCCTGACAATGCGTTTCAGGCCGTTGCATTCACTGGTGGGGTGATGGATGAATTTGTGGTAATGGCAATATCTCGGATCAATCATCTCTTGATCAGTTGGTAAATGCCATACATGAGGTAGTTGAACTACTCCGTCTTGCACCCAAGCTTCCAACAGCTCCAGAACCCTCTCATTAGAAATGGGAAGTGCGGGTACTCTTGATGCGTGTCGTAACCACAACAAATTAATTAATACTTTACTACCTAATTAACTAGTAATATAGGGTAGTCAAGGTCGATCCCACGAGGAGCACGAGATTCTAGTTGTAAAAATTGTCACGAAAGGGGGGTGTAAAAAGCAAAAGAAAATAAACAAAACAATTAAAAAGTAAAGTTGAAAGCAATAAAAGAGACGAGATCAAGGAATCCTTCTTCGTTACGAAACAATGATTAAAGTTATGTTCTTTTCTACTTGTTATTAGTCACATTATCACCAACCGTAGGATAGCAGAATCCGCTAGCTAGCCCCAAAATCCCTAATTTCACCGGGAGTAAATGTGTCCGCTTAGTTATCGATTCTATTCAAAAGAACCACCTTGAGGTCCGCACAAGATGTAATTCCCAGAACGCATTAAGATTTATGAATTTAGGTTTAGTACTAGTAGTTAAACTCGGTTCGCTTGGTTCACTTTCTAGCGTTGTTTCTACACACAATTGCTCCACGGAATCCCTCATAAGGTCTCGTGTTTGCTACTTATGTAAAGAGTCAAGAAACGATTACTTATCTCCTAACTTTCACTAGCTTTAGATTAAATCAACAAATCAATTTAGCATGCATTCTAAACAATCTATCAATCAATCATGAATGTCTTTAAGATCACTCCTATTAGTAAAAACAAACGATAATCATGTGAAAACTTCAAGATAGAATTAAAACAAAAACTCAAATCATATGTTTAACAACTAGGAATTCATCCTCAATCAATAAAATTAACTACTCATGTTAAGAGTTCACACAAAGAATAAGAAAAGAAAAGAATTGTGTGTGTAGAGATGTGTAGAGAGAGGTGTGTAGAAGTTGTAGAAAACTTCTCTATTTATAGGCTTCAATATTCTCCAAATCTTCTAAGGAGTAGAATCCTTTTCTTTTTGTAATTCAATTTCCAAATCCAAGCTTTTCTCAACTCTTCCACCTTCTCTTTCCAAATTTGAGTCCAATTCTCCATCCAATTCCTAGCCCAAGTCTTCACACCCATGAGAGAGGTCCATAGAAAGTTCTGAATTTTGCTCGCCGGAAAAGCGGGATTATGGCCGGAATTTGGCGGAAACGTCGCCGCCGCCACCTGAAAATTTCTCCGTTAAGAGAATATTCGACGGAATATTCAATCACCCACCGTTAGGACTAACTGGCCAAACTAGTCAACAGCTTAGTCAACCGTCACCAACCGGTCAAGTCGAGGAGGAGTCGGACTCGAGTTAGCTTCGACTCGCTTAATCAGGCTCACTCAGTGAGTCAAGATTGAGTCACCGCCTTGCCTGGCCGACTTGATCAATTGACCACCGGAATCGCCATCTAAGCTCGGTTGGGATCGGTCATCGGGATCGTTCGGATCGGTCCGATTCGATTCACGAGGGGGAAAATTGGCGAGTTTCCTGATTTTAGACAATTCGCGAAGCCATTTTCAGGTGATTCTTCTCCTCTGTAATCTAGCATACATCTACTCTTCTCAATACCCCATTCTATCTTCTTGCAATATCAACTCGGTGATCTTAAACTCAAGAACAGTTTGAATCTTCCCCCGTAATGGCAACTCGATTTTCAATTCTTCACTGTACATAATAATCATCAAAAACCCATTCTTCTCACCTTGATTTGCTTCACATCTCGATTCACAAAGATCGTGTAAACTCTCGCCACACTCACTTCCTACGAGCTTCAACTGAATCAAACCCTCGATTTACGAGCGTCACACTCTTCATCTACCGAGTTCGACTGACAACAAAACCATCAAACCCTAACCTTCTTTTTTCTCGTATAATCGAGCTCCATGATGCGCCATTAACCCATCTCGATTTCTTCTCTTAATCCCACAAAGACCACCAACACTCCTTCTCGATCGATTAAATCGTGTTTCGATTTACTTCTCGGTTCCTCGATTTGGTCTCTCGAGTCTGTTCTCCCGGTTCACAATAAATGAACTTTCATCGATGTACTCTAAAACTCAATCGATTCGTAATGGCGAGTTTTGCTTTCTTTCAGCTCTGTAAGAAATGAAAAGAGAAGATAGTCTCGATTTAGATTTAAATTAAATGGGTCAGATCCGGGTACGGGTGTGGGTCTATGGGTTTCAACATCCATGGACATAACCCATCCATCACCAGCTGATATCAAGACCTGTTTCGGATAAGGCTACCCCTGGTTTAGCGGCCCCTCTTTGATTGATAAGGGGTACCCTGGATGAGAGCCCCTTAACCTCTCTGGGCTCCTGGATAGTGTTATCGCCCAGAAAATGACCTTTTTGCCCTTTGACTTAATTTGGGTGATTTCTTCTTCTTTTCCTCCGTGCGACTCCAAAGTAGCTACAAAACTCAAAACAAGCGTAAAATACATAATTTACAAGAAAAATAGCAAAGAAAGCATAAACTACTAGATAGTAAATACGGTGTATTCTACACCTATCAAATTCCCCACACTTAGACTTTGCTAGTCCTCGAGCAAATCAAACTAAAAACTCACAACTTCAAAGCGTTCAAAGCGTCACAAGCATCCAAAGAGCTATGAGGACATAGAGTTTCGCATGCTAGTAATAAGAAGTTAGAAATACTAAAGAACATATTCTCGTTCTTAAATGTTGAGTGAGAAATAACCACACCATAATGAGAGAATGCGTGTTTGAGAAACGATCAATAAGCATTTCGCCTCGACTTCGCCTCTCAAATAGGATTTTATGATAATTGCACTCAAAAAGACTGACTTTTTATGGTTCTCACATGTGTGCGAGGTAGGAATGAAGAGAGAATTCCCGCATCACGTTGAATGGTGGGAAGGATAACTTCCAAATTTTGAAAAACCCACATCTTTTTTAATATTTTGAAAAACCATTTTTCGACGATCTCTAAGAAAGGAAATCAACCATTTTTATCGAGGATGAGATTACTTACTTACCTTCACATCCGATCGCCAATTATGATAACACCACTCTCACGGCATCCAATAGAAACGTCTTCCGCTCCTCGTCTTGATCTTCTTCGTCTTCGGTTTCAACTATCGATGATAAACCCTTGAATTTCATAAATCCATGACAATTTTTTAACTCTTTTACCTTAAAAATCCTTGTCGCTTGAAACTTCCTTATATATTTTCCTTCCCACGCTTATACAAATATTTCTCTTTTTTTTTTTTTTTTTTTTTTTTTTTTTTTTTTTTTTACAAGAGAAATTAAATACAAAATAAACCATAGCAATGGAAGAAGTATTTTACCGCTTGATTTTTCACAACTTGTATTGTCTTTGAAATCATAAACTTCAAAAATTCTCACCTTTTAATTTTCTTCGCTTTCATGAATAAGTCTTCATACTTGAATATAAAATTACCTCATTGTAGTGTAAGTCCTCAACATATATGTGAAATCCGCTCATTTGTATGTTGCTTTACTTGTATTTGAAATTTGCTCTTTTCTCGTTCCGTTGCTTGTAAACCTTAAACTTTTCCAACTTTCCTTGTAGATTTTGATGTCGCTCCTTGTTGATGATGAATGTGTTTCTATGGACCCGTTGTTGTCGCGAGAGAGAATGGTGCTAACTGCAAATCGAACTACAAGAAGGAAGCTTTCATCCATGGACGTCACCCTCATGATTGACAAAATTAGCACTCAAGAGATCAAAGAGTAGTGCTTTTAGTGGTGGGAAGTTGGGTAGCTCACCATTCTACCCGAATTAACTTACGGTGACACACACTCAAAGAAAGCTCTTTAGTAGATGGAAGAATTACAGTGGTGCCTCTCATGATATGAATACGGGTAGTCTCCACTAATGATTGATCAGCAACTCTAATAACGCACTTCTCCCTGCCCAAATTCGCATCACCGCATGATTAAATCCATTATTTAACACTCAAACAAACAAGAAATCCAATGTAGTTCTCTAACATTTCCAAGTTCAATTATGTCGGTCAAAAACTCTATGTAAACATACCTAGAAATATGCTAATGACTCTAAAATCTTTAAAAGTTGGAATTTTTATGTAAAACTCTTTTTTTTTTTTCAAAATTTTTCATTTTTTTGTAATTTTTGTTTTAAAAACATGCTTAACCACTCCCCCACACTTAAACCTTACATTGTCCTCAATGTAATTGAATCCTCTAGTAAAGTTAAGGTGAGAAATTTTAACATGATAAGAAACAAGAAAAAGAAATAACAAAAAGCAAAAAGGATAAGAAATACAAAAACGATGGGTTGCCTCCCATTAAGCGCTTGTTTTAAAGTCGACTGCCCGACTTGGCTCTTGTAAGATTCATTCCCCATATACTAACAATCGGAAAATTTGAGGATCCACCCATAATACCTTTTTGCAAACAATAACTCCATACAAATATTAGCACAAGAAAATAATAGTGAAATTATTGCTCGATAGAAATTTCCCCCACACTTATTCTCGTCCACACTTTCGGAAGTGTATAAAGAACATAGAATTCGGGAACTTCCATGTATTCCTCTTGGCAAACACATAGTGTTAGCATCAAGTGTTTCCAATGGTGGATATTTAGAAACAAAATCATCCAAAAATACTTTACAAGCACATACATTCAAACCAATAAGAGGTAAAGGAGAAGAATCAATAGGCAAAGGGTTAGACAAACCTTTCAAAAATTCTTGTATTATAGAATCCTCTTCATCCTTAAAAATTCAAGTGAATTACTTACCTCTTGTATATCGTGGTCCTCTATTAAACCTTGCAACCATTCTTCGTCGTTCTCTACCTTAACCATAGTCTCGGCATCATTAAAATCATTCGCAAGTTCAATTGGGTCTTCCACAAAATCAATGAATGTGGTTTCATCCTCTATAATCATCTCTTCAACATTCTCATCATCGGAATCGGGCCATTCACTAAAGTGATTCTCATCGGGTATAGATTGTAAAATCTTCTTGTCTTGGGTGTTACTTCGTTTACAACAATAGGTAAGTCACACCCAATCTCCTCCTTTGAATAGGTGAAGGATCGTTATTATGATCCGGAGTTGGAATAACTTCCTCATTGTCGGAACACTCATACACTTCCGCGGACTCCCATCTTTCCTTAAGAAAGTTTTGCCAAGCAATAAATGCATCTTCCTCAAGCTCGTCCTTTTGAATAGGTGATTGATCATTATTAAGATCAAGGCTCGAGTAATCTACACTAGAGTCATCAAAAGTCTCCAAAGGTTGGTTAATTAGTTCGTATATTTTCTCCGAATTCCTTTGAATTTCTCGATGTGATTCTTGCATCTTTTGTTGAATATCCCCAAGATCCCCAATCATGGCCAACATCTTATCTAAAACTATCCTCCCATCCTTGTGATTGTCCACTTACATACCAAATCACAAGGTTGTTGATATGTATGAGAATATCCATAATGTTCCGTAGGAATTTGATCATAGCCAAAAGATTGGTTTTGATTGTATCCGAAGGATGGTTGGAAGTTGCCATAATGTTGAGGTTGAAAACCGTATTGATTGTTGTAATATGCTTGCTCTTGTCCACCGTACATGGAAAACCGATACCGAAATAAGATTCAAAACCAAGTTAGATACGGAATAGAATCCAACAAAGCAAGAATAAAGCAAAAGAAAAATAAAAACAACTAAAATCATCCATTGCTCCCCAAGAACGCGCCAAAATTTGATGCGTGTCGTAACCACAACAAATTAATTAATACTTTACTACCTAATTAACTAGTAATATAGGGTAGTCAAGGTCGATCCCACGAGGAGCACGAGATTCTAGTTGTAAAAATTGTCACGAAAGGGGGGTGTAAAAAGCAAAAGAAAATAAACAAAACAATTAAAAGTAAAGTTGAAAGCAATAAAAGAGACGAGATCAAGGAATCCTTCTTCGTTACGAAACAATGATTAAAGTTATGTTCTTTTCTACTTGTTATTAGTCACAGATTATCACCAACCGTAGGATAAGCGACTAAAGCTAGCTAGCCCCAAAATCCCTAATTTCACCGAGTAACAATTCCGCTTTAGTTATCGATTCTATTCAAAAGAACCACCTTGAGGTCCGCTTACAAGATGTAATTCCCAGAACGCATTAAGATTTATGAATTTAGGTTTAGTACTAGTAGTTAAACTCGGTTCGCTTGGTTCACTTTCTAGCGTTGTTTCTACACACAATTGCTCCACGGAATCCCTCCGCAAGGTCTCGTGTTTGCTACTTATGTAAAGAGTCAAGAAACGATTACTTATCTCCTAACTTTCACTAGCTTTAGATTAAATCAACAAATCAATTTAGCATGCATTCTAAACAATCTATCAATCAATCATGAATGTCTTTAAGATCACTCCTATTAGTAAAAACAAACGATAATCATGTGAAAACTTCAAGATAGAATTAAAACAAAACTCAAATCATATGTTTAACAACTAGGAATTCATCCTCAATCAATAAAATTAACTACTCATGTTAAGAGTTCACACAAAGAATAAGAAAAGAAAAGAATTGTGTGTGTAGAGATGTGTAGAGAGAGGTGTGTAGAAGTTGTAGAAAACTTCTCTATTTATAGGCTTCAATATTCTCCAAATCTTCTAAGGAATAGAATCCTTTTTCTTTTGTAATTCAATTTCCAAATCCAAGCTTTTCTCAACTCTTCCACCTTCTCTTTCCAAATTTGAGTCCAATTCTCCATCCAATTCCTAGCCCAAGTCTTCACACCCATGAGAGGTCCATAGAAAGTTCTGGAATTTTGCTCGCCGGAAAATCGGATTATGGCCGGAATTTGGCCGGAAACGTCGCCGTGCCACTTTGAAAATTTCTCCGTTAAGAGAATATTCGACGGAATATTCCGTCAGTCCACCGTTAGGACTAACGGTCAAACTAGTCAACAGTTAGTCAACCGTCAGTCAACCGGGTCAAGTCAGAGAGGAGTCAGACTCGAGTTAGCTTCTGACTCGGCTAACTGGGCTCACTCAATTGATCGATCTTGAGTCAGTTGCTTACTCATGACTTGATCAATTCAACTCACCGGAATCGGTCATCGGGCTCGGTTAGGATCGGTCATCGGGATCGTTCGGATCGGTCCGATTCGATTCACGGAGGGGAAAATTGGCCGAGTTTCCTACGATTTCGAACAATTAAACGAAGCCATTTTGGTGATTCTTCTCTGTAATCCTAGCATACATCTCTACTCTTCTCAATACCCCATCTGCTGCCGCAATATCAACTCTACGGATCTTAAACTCAAGAAGCAGTTTGAATCTTCCCCACCTTAATGGCAACTCGATTTTCAATTCTTCACTGTACATAATAATCATCAAAAACCCATTCTTCTCAGCCTTGATTTGCTTCACATCTCGATTCACAGCATCAGTGTAAACTCTCAGCAGCACTCACTTCCCTGAGCTTCAACTGAATCAAACCCTCGATTTACAGCGTCACACTCTTCATCTACTGAGTTCGACGGCAACAAAACCATCAAACCCTAACCTTCTTTTTTCTGGTATAATCGAGCTCCATCAGTCGCCATTAACCCATCTGATTTCTTCTCTTAATCCCACAGCACCACCAACACTCCTTCTCGATCTGATTCTGTGTTTCGATTTACTTCTCAGTTCCTCGATTTGGTCTCTCGGTCTGTTCTCCTGGTTCACAACAATAACTTTCATCGACAGCTCTAAAACTCAATCGATCTGGTAATGGCAGAGCTGCTTTCAGCTCTGTAAGAAATGAAAAGAGAAGATAGTCTCGATTTAGATTTAAATTAAATGGGTCAGATCCGGGTACGGGTGTGGGTCTATGGGTTTCAACATCCATGGACATAACCCATCCATCACCAAATGATATCAAAGACCTGTTCCCTCGGATAAGGGCTACCCCGGTTGGCGGCCCCTGCCGATTGATAAGGGGTACCCTGGATGAGAGCCCCTTAACCACTTACCGGGCTCTTGATAGTGTTCGCCCCGTAAAATGACCTTTTTGCCCTTTTGACTTAATTTGGGTGATTTCTTCTTCTTTCCTCCGTGCGACTCCAAAGTAGCTACAAAACTCAAAACAAGCGTAAAATACATAATTTACAAGAAAAATAGCAAAGAAAGCATAAACTACTAGATAGTAAATACGGTGTATTCTACACCTATCAACTCTGAGTTTAATTTTTCTTGTGTTTGCAGCTGTTGCCGTGAGGATTCCTGCAGGATTTGATACGAGGCTCGTTTCGAGAGTGAAGCTGAGACGTGCGTTGACATTGACGCGGATCGCTTAGCTTGGTGGTTTTGCTGAAGTGCAACTTATCTCGAGGGTCCTGCATCAGTGACACTGTGATATGGTTAAACTGAGTACTGTTCATTTATGACTTTCGGAGAGCTTGGCTGACGAGGATACATTACAGAATGGAAGTTGAGATTCGTGATGGAAATAAAATTGGGTTAACAAATGTGTTTATACCTAAAAAACCACCCTCTCGAATTCGAGAAAAATCGAAAATGAAATTGAAATTGATCCTACAAGAGAGATTAATCTCCCACTGTGGTCGCCAGTTGTTTTGGGGTAAAAACTTATTCTACTGTTTTTGGTAATTTGGGGTGTGTTGATGAGAAACGAAATCAAACCCTAAACAAATGCACTGCACGGGAATTCTTTTAGGTTCGAGAGATCAATCTGTAAGACTCTGGCCTAAACCAAGAGATGGTTGTTCCAGATTCAATTCGGTCACAAGGTGAAGGAGAAGGGTTGATCTTAGGGAGGGGAAGCAGAGAAGGTGTGGCTATTTTATGACTTGCGCATCAGAAAATGGTTTCTGCTACTTTTGTTGATATCTTCTGGACCATCTAGAATTAGATCTAAGCCATTCAGATAGGCCTACAAACATGGATGGTAATGATCGTTTTGCGGCAGTGATGTGTTGCCGCAAAGCAATTTAGGGTTTTAAAAACAAAACGTGTTCACGCTACTTTGGGCAAGCGATTTAATGCTCTCTGGTCTTGTTACGACCAGGTCGATTGACCAAGATAGAGCTTGGGCCGACAAGTGAACACATTGGGACCTCTTTGATCGCTTGAGGTACGATCTAAGCCGTCCAACTAGGCTAGAGAAATTGGACGGACACGATCAATTTGCGACAGTTGTATACTGCTGCGACCCGAATTAGGGTTTTGAATACAGTGTGTTTGACCTGGTTTGGGAAAGCGATTTGGTATCCTCTGGGCTTGTTACAAGCAATTCGATCGAGCAGGAAAGAATTCGATCCCCGATGAGTATGCCGGACCTTTTGATCGTTTCGGGGAAGATCTCGGCCGTCCAACAAGGTGGCAAAGTTGGATGGTCGTGATGTTTTGAGACTCTTCTTAACAAATCTCCTCATTCGAGCTCGTTTTGTATAGCGCGATCACCCACATTTGGGATCGGCGTTCAAAGCGCTTGTGGCTGAGGGAATGGGACTCCATTGACTAGGGCACTAGTGGGCCCGCCGGTGGCCACTGCGATGATTGCCTAGTTCTACTAGGAGTAAGCTATGCTTGTTAAATCGCGCAACCAATTCGTGTGGCCATGATTATTTTTGAGACTGATATTGACAATCTAAATTTTCTTTAAGAATGAATATGTGTTCGATCACGCTAACTTTAATTAAAAGTGTGTGAACGCGTTGATCTCTTTGTCAGAGAGATGTTGCCCGTATAAGTATTTTTGCGCAGATCCCAATACTAGCACTTCGGGAGATTCATGCTACTCTGTTGAGAGTGAGCATTGATCGTCATGTTATGCCAGTATTAAGAGTTCGTCTGGGAACATAGCATGGGAAAATACTAGGCGATTCATGCATTAGTTAATAATGCTGGCATAAAATAGAATTCACAGAATATTTGGGATTGCTACCATGCGCACCATTCTGAATGAACTTCCTATATATATATATATATATATATATATATATATATATATATATATACATACTCGAGTTGTTCAATATATGTGTAAGTCAAGAGGTTTGAGGACTCGTTACTTTCAAATGGCTTTTACTCCTTTGAGGATCACAGAGCACTAAATATAGGGTTTCTGATTTTGACCCTAAACTAAAATCCACCATCAACATTAAGTCCCCTTCTTAGCATGTAATGACAATGCCATTGCGGGATAAGCACTAGATGGTGACGTATACAACATATAAGGGACGAGATAAATGAAGTTTACCCGGAGGAGCTTTGATCGACCGACATTAATCACCCGTGCAAGCGTACTGGCGCGGCTATGGAGTTTTGGTGGGATCGGCTTCCTCTTCAGCTGTTCGAGCCAAAGAAGGAATTCTTCTTCCACTGGGATTCTTTAATTGTTCTTGTATAAAGGGTGTTGACCCATATACTTCTTCTTACTTCTTATTTTTCCGCTCGCCTAGCTCCCCCGTCATCGCCGGACTTTGTTGTCGTCGTTTAAATGTCCCGCCGTCGCACGTCCGTCAGCAGTCGCCCTTCCGTCAACAACAAGGTAGGTGCTTTGTCTCTTTGTCTTCATGTTGTTGTTGTTTCTTTTTTTTCGTTTTTTTTGTAGATGTAAACCCTAGCTCTTAGGTAAAACCTCCTTGAACTTGAGAAAATAATCCCGTTGTAAACGACATTTCTTTGCGAGACATATTGTGATTAACTCCACCAGTAAAATCAATAGCAGAGTAGTTAACATAGCTAGGATCGCTAGTAACACGAGCAATTAACCCTTCACAGACATACTGTTTTACTCATTTTCCTCTTTGCTTGCAAGACCTATCTTTAGGTTGCAGTTGATGTAGAACTTAGCTTAGGTTTCGGTGGACATAATACCCACGGCAAGACCCGTTCGTCCAACTGTGCATTCGACTAGGCGGCAGACATACATCCCGAGGTTGATGCGGCTTTCGTGCGACCTCCTCCATTTAATTATTTTTCATCTGAGTGGTAAGGATCCGATTGGGCCCGGCTATACATGCTTGACTCGAGGCCAATAGGGCGTTCGTGCATATAGTGACCATGAGGACGATCGAGCATATAGTGGCCACGAGGGAGATTGAGCATATCGAGGCCAATAGGGCGATCGAGCAGTGGACATTTCTTCTTCCATGTACTTCGACCATCAGTGATCATGTTGAATTAACAGTTTTTGCATACGATACCCTCTTAGTATGAAATAATAACTTTCTTTATTGTTCTTCATTGTAGTTATTTGGAAGTGAACTCAAGAAATTATCGTTAAGATGTCTCGTGGAAACATTTTTGCTGCCAAGCCAGGAAATGCTAGCAACGCCAAAGACATGCCAAATATAGATGATGAGCTCTTCGTTGTGCCTTTTCCGAATATTATGACTCATCCTAGTCATAAGATAATCCTCCTTACGGATTCAGAGAATGAGATGGCTGCTGCCCCAGTTTCCCCGGAACATGTGAAGAGAATCTGTTTCCAAAAGAAAGAGTATCCAGCTTCTCCTATTGATTTCAAAATTTGCCACACTCCGCTGCGCTGTTATGAAGGTTGGATGAGGTATATGTTTGGTAATGAACGCATCAAAGATAACTTGACTAAAGCGCAAGTCGTTGAAGCTGTCATGGCGTCTGCAACACTTCATATTAGGAAAGATGCTGCAGGTTTAATCACTTTCATTTCTTGATGGTGTCCTTCCACACACATGGCTATATGCAGATGGGGAGAGATGACCATTACTTTAGAAAGCGTATCCACTTTGTTAAGTCTTCAATTTGCGGGAAACATCCACTTTGAGATGTCCGCTGAAGCGAAACAAATGCTCGACACTCTGGTTAAGAAGGCGGAGGTATATAACCAGAAGGAATGTGATTAAAAATGCTTTTATACTTGGTGGGTGTCTGAATGGTTACCTACAAAACCAAAACCGGCCAAGTGTTGGATGATAAACTCGAGTTGTCGCATTTGTCTTGTGGCTGTCTAGGGATGTCTTTGATGATGACTCTGGCAAGAAGACCATAAGACGTGATCTCATCATGTTTGCCATTAAGTTAGCGCAAGGTGTAGTCCTCCTTTTAGGCAGCTTATTCCTTGGGTCGTTGTACTCTCATCTGGATTCCTTGGTAACATACATATATGTATCCAACGGTTACATGAAGGTGGAGTCGCACATTCACATTGCCTTTCTCCAAGCATGCTTATGGGAGCATTTCAAATGTTATGCTCCTGTTCCTGTGACTTCATTTTCCAGTTTATATGGAGGCTCCTGGATACTTCGTTGGCATAATAGACGTCCAAAACCTGGGTTGAAGTTGATCGATTTTCTCGATAATGTGCGCGCCATAGATTTTCATCCGTGGGCGCCGGTTCATTCTTCTGTGATTCAGACGAAGACCTTTGCTGTCATTCCTGATAGGATGTTGCACACTGGAGAGAAAATGGGTCTTGGGGAGATCATATTTATGTGAAGATGCACGCCAGGATATGTGCCGTCTTTATATAATGAATCCCTTAATGTGGTTCCGTATAATATCGACAGGGCCGCTCGTCATATGGGATTTGATCAGGGTATTCCGTTTTGTCGCCCGCACGAACCTCCAACAGATCTTTTGCTGTCTGTTTTTGATACTAGTTTCTTCGCCGCAAAGAAGAGTCTTCCATTCTTGCTCCCAGGAAGGAAACCAATGGCGACTAGTAAGTATAATGATTTCTGAAGAGAATAGCTTTTATCTTTTTAGAAATTCATGGGAGAAGTTGTGACAATTCCGCGCGATAAGCCTTCTTCCGAGATTTTAAAACAAGATAAATTATTGAAGCCGCTTCCGGGAAAGAGAAATAGGGCTAACGCTTCTAATGACTGCAGTCCCCAGGATGCAAGAGCGAAGTCCAAGAAGCAGGCAAGTAGGCCGGTGCTTTTCAATTCTTCCCACATGCAGGTACTTTAAGTTTTTCCTCTTTTGATCCACTGATTGTATTCATCTCATAAAATCTTCGCTAAATGTGCTTCTTACTCAAAATCAGGGTCTCAGGAAGGAAAATGCTTTTACGAGGCTGGCACGCAGTCATAACGCAACTTTAGATAAATACGGCGATACTGAAACTTTTGAGGATGAAGACGAGGATGACGAAGGCTCGGTCCACGACGAAGGAAGCATCTCTAGGCGTAGTAGGGAGCTTAACTGTTCAGCTGAACCCGGAGATGAGATCAGGACAGATGTCAACCTTGAGGTTGAGGGAAACGACAATGCAGGGGCTAGTGGAGATGTTACATCAGTGGTTTGCTTCCCTTTAAAGAATTTCCTGCGACCGACAAGTCAGTAGTTGTGCACTCCACCGCTGCTGGTGTTATTTTTGACCCTCATTTTGACGCCCCTTTCGTGGATCATGTGCTGGTTGTAGGATTCAGCGTGCCAGCTAAGTATGAAGAGTTATACACCAAGATATGGAAGAAGCATGGTCACATCGCCACTTCCAACAAGATTAAAAGTCGCTTTGCATTAGTCAAACGTGTTAAAGAAGCTTTATCCTCCATTTATGGCATGAGTATCGTGACTGGGCGAACCGTTTCCGAGGAGGTAATTGAAAGCTGGAAGTTCTATCGAGATGTGTTAGTGAAGTATGAATTTAATGCCTCTTGGTTCTGTGAGGGATTTTTTGAAATCCAGAAGTTGCAAGGCGAAATGAAGGATGTTCCATCCATGGACTTCATTACTCAACAAGAGGCAGCGTGCTTCGAGAGATTGTCCCAGAGTTGAATCGCGCATCGGTCTGTCCAACATAAAAGATGCCTTTGATAAGAAGAACAAGTTGTTGCTGGACGACTTCCCTTGAATAGTTTATGCTTTTCTTTATTTTCTTATGTATCTTTGAGTGTCGTGAGGAATTCCTTTCATGGTTTAATGATTTTCTCTCTTTTTTTTTTTTTTTTTGGTTTTGAACTAGCAAGTGATTGCTTTTTATGAAGATATTTTGAATTTGATTTTGGGATAATTTATGAGTAGCATCTATAAAAGGAATTATGATCAGGCCAAAGAATATTCTAGAAATTCTCATTTTTGGGACGTAAGTAATGCACCTTAGAGAAATTGTGTATGTTGCATGAAAATCGCAAACGTCACACGAAAGGAAAACATGTAAAGTAAAACATAAAATGGAGATCGAGAACGATAATGACTTCATTCTCAAAAATGGGATGCGTGTGTCGAGTCCCTAACAAATTTCCGAAAGACTTCTCGTACAAATGATTGTTTCAACGAGATTTACTTGTTGACGAGGTTCCGATGAACGAAATTGGGCTTTCCTAGATAATTGCTTGAAATCCAAGTTGCGACCCGAGTTGTTGTAACATGCCTCTGCTAGTGACCTCTGCTAATGAAAGGTCTCCAGCCGATTCGATCTCTCCTGTAAAACTGCGCATGTCGACTTGTGGAGAGAGGAAATATTCTCAGTTCATAGGCACAACTCCCTTGAATTGATTTTCTCCCAGACAATGTGTTTTGGGCCATTGCATTCACTGGTGGGGTGATGGATGAATCTTTGGTAATGGCAATATCTCGGATCAATCATCTCTTGATCAGTTGGTGAACGCCATACATGAGGTAGTTGAGCTACCCCATCTTGCACCCAAGCTTCCAACAGCTCCAGAACCCTCCTCATTGGAAATGGGAAGTGCAGGTACTCTGAGTTTAGTTTTTCTTGTGTTTGCAGCTGTTGCCGTGAGGATTCCTGCAGGCTTTGATACGAGGCTCATTTCGAGAGTGTGGCCGAGACGTGCGTTGACATAGACGCAGATCGCTTAGTCTTGGCGGTTTTGCTGAAGTGCAACTTCTCTCGAGGGTCCTGCATCAGTGATATTGCGGCATGGTTGAACTGAGTACTGTTCATTCGTAAAGTTTTTGTCCTCGTGGTGGTCTTGGAAAATTTCCCCTTCTTCAGGTACTTCTCTATTTGGTAAAGCCATTGTGGTTGGGGCCGTGGATTGCTGAAAAGCTCTCAGAACTTCTGCAAGGGTCTTGAGATATATACTCTCCAACAAAGTTTCATAATCCGGGCCTTGGTTCTAATTCTGCAGGTATTGTGATACTCCCGGCGAGTCTGTTTCCCTGTGAAACTGCTTCGGACCTTTGTTGCTGGATGGATTTTGTCGATCGTTTCCTTTCGGCTCATATCTGATGTGGTTACATATCTTATCTACATCATCTTTGGTAGAAGCATGAACTTCGATAAAGATCCAACGTTATCTTTATAATTAATGGCGTCCTCCAAAGCGAATGCTAGCCTCTGCCTCCTTCCACAACCACCTTTTACCATACTTTTTAAAAGACAAAGCATCTCGTTTCTCAAGTTTAGCAATCTCGATCGACTTGCGAGGATATCTTTTAACACCCTAGATATGTCTTCCATGGTGATTGCACTTCGATCATTTTTGACTTTCTGGAGAGCTTGTCCGACGAGGATGCATTACACTGATGTTGAGATTCGTGATGGAAACAAAATTGGATTTAACAAATGTGTTTATACCTAAAAACCACCCTCTCGAATTCGACAAAATCGAAAATGAAATTGAAATTGATCCCCGCAACCGAGAGATTAATCTCCCACTGTGGTCGCCAGTTGTTTTGGGGTAAAAAACTGATTATGTTGTTTTTGGTAATTTGGGGTGTGTAGATGAGAAACGAATTCAAACCCTAAACAAATTCACTGCACGGGAATGCTTTTAGGGTCAAGAGATCAATCTGTAAAACTCTGGCCTAAACCAAGAAATGGTCGTTCCGTATTCACCCGGTCACACGGTGAAGGAGAAGGGTTGATCTTAGGGAGGGAAGCAGAGAAGGTGTTTGAGATCAGAGTATTGAAGGTTGTTTTATGACTTGCGTATCAGAAAATGGTTTCTGGCTACTTGTGTTAATATCTTCTGGACCATCTATAATTAAATCTAAGCCATTTAGATAGGCCGACGAACATGGATGGTCATGATCTTTTTGCGGCAATGATGTGTTGCCGCAAAGCAATTTAGGTTTTTTTAAAAAGGAACGTGTTCACGCTACTTTGGAAAAGAGATTTAATGCTCTCTGATCTTGTTACAAACAGGTCGATTGACCAAGAGAGAGCTTGGGCCGACAGTGAACACATTGGCACCTCCTTGATTGCTTGAGGTGTGATCTAAGCCTTCCAACTAGGCTAGCGAAGTTGGACGGACTTGATCAATTTGCGACAGTTGTATACTGCCACGACCCGAATTAGGGTTTTGAATACAGTGCGTTTAACCTAGTTTGGGCAAGCGATTTGATATCCTATGGACTTGCTACAAGCAAGTCGATCGAGCAGGAAAAAAGTCGGTCCGCCGGTGAGTGCGCCAGCACCATTTTGATCATTCCAGGGAAGATCTCAGCTGTCCAACAAGGCTGGAAAAGGTGGACGGTCGTGATGCTTTTGAGACTCTTCATAACAGTCTCAGCTCATTCGAGCTATTTTTGTATAGCGCGATCACCCATGTTTGGGATCGGCGTTCAAAGCGCTTGTGGCTGAGGGAATGGGACTCAATCGACTAGGGCACTAGTGGGCCTTCCGGTGGCCACTGCGGTGATTGCCTAGTTCTACTAGGAGTAAGCTATGGTTGCTAAATCGCGCGACCAATTCGTATGGCCGTGATTATTTTTGAGACTGATATTGACAATCTAGATTTTCTTTAAGAATGAATATGTGTTCGATCACGCTATATTTAATTAAAAGTGTGTGAACGCATTGGTCTCTTTGTCAGAGAGATGTAGCCCGTATAAGTATTTTTGCGCAGATCCCAATACTAGCACTTTAAGATTCATGCTACTCACGAGAGTGAGCATTGATCGTCATGTCATGCCAGTATTAAGAGTTCGGCTGGGAACATAGCATGGGAAAATACCAGGCGAGTCATGCATTAGTTAATAATGCTGGCATAAAATAGAATTCACAGAATATTTGAGATTGCTACCATGCACACCACTGTGAATGAACTTCCTATATATATATATATATATATACTGAGTTGTTCAATATATGTGTAAGTAAAGTGGTTTGAGCACTCGTTACTTTCAAATGGACTTTACTCCTGTGTAGGATCACAAAGCACTAAATATAGGGTTTTACGGTTTTGCCCCTGAACTAAAATCCACCATCAACAACTACTTAACAGTTTGGAAGACCATCATAGTACGATGTGGAGTCGTAATGGCACATATATAGTGCAACCAAAAATGCGTAAGAACACAAATGTCAGGCTTAAATTCAGGTTACCAACCGGTACGCTTGAAAAGGTTGACTAATATTGGGTTCTAAAATTAATTAAGTAAAGATGTGTGTAATATTGCATATCCCCAAGCAATAAAAGGTAGGTTGCTACGCATAACCTATTCCTTAGACACCATTTGTTACCTTTGATGATAGCCTTTATGAGCATGGGGTATAGGACGCTCTATATTTATCCTACTAAACATGCAATTGCCATCAAGTCCTTTTGATGTTACTCTCTAGCATTTAAAAGGGGTGGTAAGCCCTTACATGTATAATATGTGCTAGTAGTTTTCCAAACGCAACATTTCTTGGGAACCGTAACTAGTCCAAAGTGTGAAAGCATCCACCAGAGCCATAAGTCAATTTAATGGTCCGCATTCTCATGGATATATTTCTAGATCACCTTGTTTTATTTGTAACATATGTTGTTTACCATTTGCATCTTAGGATGGTCTCGATCCTGTTTTATCAAGACTTTTAAAATGAGTGATATACTTTCTTACTTAAAAGCACAATGGGAAGGGGGTTGTGCATCTAGTACTTTAGAAAACACTTATTGAGAGATATGCTGTCACTTCGCATAATCTTTTTCTCGTTGTCTCGTTCACTCAAATAAAGTGATGTACGTATGAGTCCTTTCAAAACAATCATCATGTTACAACTAAGGTGGCTTTATGGTTATGCCAAAGTCTGTATGAGTCAATCCCGAACATGTCAATATCGGGGTTAAGATGGATTCAATAATCTAAATACTAGTGATTTACATTTCACCAAATTGACTCATAAATTAAGATTAAAGACAATAAAAGATGCAATCAATTACATTCTCATTACTACGAGTTTCCATATGATAACCATTTGCATGGATGTTTGGAATTTAACAAGGTGTATATAGCTCTAGGTACATACAGAGATTTTGTGACTTTTAGTCTTTGTCCATCATAGAAATAAAGTTCGAGCAATACTTCGCTCGATGATCCAATCATCATAGTCACACTATCAGTTAGACATCGAGTCTTCTCCTGAGAGGTTTAATAAGTGGTGTGGCCTTATTACCTAACAAAAGTATTCAACACAAGTACTTTAGCGTGTATGCTACGGCTCAGGGGAGATGATATACTTTTCATCCAGATATATCTCAAGTGCTTTAGAGAAGTTTTCATCTCGTGATAATGATGTACTTTTCATAAGTGCAAAAAAAATGGTGTCATTACTACCAGAGACAAACAAACATCTTTGTCTCATGAAATATATGTCAATTTACACATGCTTCATATAAGTCAGTAGGCCTAACCCTCATTACTCCAGGGTTATTTCTTTTTTAATTTTTCTATAATTAGCTTAATTTGAGAAATTTGTACCTTTCAACAGGTCTAGAAAATCTCACTTTGCATGTCAACCACTTAATTTAGGTTGAATAGCTTACAAAAGATAGTGAATCTCTTGTTTGGATACTTTAACACATACCGGTTCATTAGTATTATATAAATGAAGTAGAAAAAATGAAAGAGAATAATTTCTGACTCGTATTGCCTTTTATGTGTTCTTCCACAAAAGTTGGAATGCATGTACTCATAAACATAAGGATATATATATAGCTCCACCTTTTAGATGGTACGTTGTCATTGGAAAAAGGTTTTATGAAGGAGTATATTCCTTTCTCGCAAATGAAATTGTTTCTACATCAAAAATACAATAACGGTGCTCAAGTACTTTTGAATCCAACATATTATTTTTGAGTGGAGTTGGGTCCAACTATAAAGTACCTTAATAAAGGACATTAAAATAAGCAATTCCAATATAATAATCTCAAACCAAATTTCTTTATGGTTGAAATGGATCTTTAGAAACTAATAGCAGAAATATTTACTCTAGAGGATCGAGTTTCCCCTTTTCAGAAGTAGACTACTTTGCTCTTACCCTCGCTAGGAAAAAACACAAACAAAGCGGGACAAAACCCCTACTTCTTCTAGCAAATTAACCACTAAGTACACCAAAAGATCATATGTGTTGGTTGACTGAAAAATATAGTCAATCATCGTAATTCCACCAAATTAACAATTAATACCAAATTCATAACACATTAGCACGGTACATACGTTATCAACAATTGTAGATGATAGGTGCAATATTTGCACTAGTTAAGTACTCAAATACTTTGCTTTCTTGGTATTTTTTTGTATCATTATGCTTTGATTTTGTTTGTTTTGAGTTTCTTAGGTGTTTTGGGTAATCTTAACCAAAAGGAAGTGGAACTCTCTCAAATCCGGAATTTCTTCGCAACACCTTGAAGAGGACGAAAAGACGAAGCTAATGGTGAAACAATGGAGTCATTCCGACTTCATATGAGAAAGTTAGAAGCTGTTGAAGCAAGCGAAGTTGTCGAAAAATATGAACACACAGAATTGATAAAGGCTTTTGCGCCTTTTACTAGAGGCAATCACTGCAGTTCTAAAGGAATTGTCATTCTTCTAAGACTGACAGTTGAACAGAGAATTCAAAAGTACTAGCCGTTTCACTGGAAACTGGTTGCAGATGAAAGTGGACATTCATGTTTGGAAGTGAATAAAGAAAGAGATGTGTTCCTACTTGCGTCTGTGATGAAGTCTGTGGAGTTAAGCTCGAGCACAAAGAAGATTGCGGTATTGATAGTCTGCGATGATGACGAGTCATTGGCCGCTGGCGCACATCCGAATCCAATGAAGAAGTTTGGCACTGGTGATGGTGACTGAGATCATGAACTCGAGAGAAGGTGACGGTTTGCTGTTAATGGAATTGGTGAGCAGATAGATAAAGTCAGGGAGATGGAGAGCTTGGTAGATAATGAAATGGGTTTCTGCCATTTTTGACGGAGTGTTGCCTGTGAAGATGGAGAAAAGTTTCATAGGATATACATTCTCGCTGGAACTATTTAGGAAAGTTGTTGCTGTAGTTTGAAAGTGCTCGAGTAAGAAAACAGAGAAGAAGAACTATGGAAGACAGCAGACTGATGGTGTTGTTAATGAGAAATATTGGAGTTCGAATTGGTTTGCTGCCATTGATGACAATGGAACGATGTTGTGGTAACTTATGAAGGTACAGTTCGAGTAGGAAGGAGATGGACTTGAGCTGAAGTTGATGGTATTGGGATAGAGTTGTATCCAATGTAGGTCGATGGTGGTTACGAGATATAAAATAATGGCAGTAGAGTGGATTGAACGAGAAAGATGGATAACGAGCAAAGTTGATGATGCGTGTCATAGGTGCAATCAAATTAATCAATATTTTCACTCAATTAAAAATAATATAATGGAAGTCAAGTTCGTTCCCACGAGGAGCAAGAGATTCTAGTTGTAAAAATTGTCACGAAAGGGGGGTGTAAAAAGCAAAACAAAATAAATAAAGCAATTAAAAGGTAAAGTTGAAATCAATAAGAGAGACAAGATCAAGGAATCCTTCTTCGTTGCAAAACAATGATTAAAGTTATGTTCTTTTCTACTTGTTATAAGTCACGATTATCACCAACCGTAGGATAGCAGTCCGCTTAGCTAGCCCCAAAATCCCTTATTTCACCGAGTAACAAGTCCGCTTAGTTATCGATTCTATCCAAAAGAACCACCTTGAGGTTCGCTTTACAAGATGTAATTCCCCGAATGCATTAAGATTTATGAATTTAGGTTTAGTACTAGTAGTTAAACTCGGTTCGCTTGGTTCACTTTCTAGCGTTGTTTCTACACACAATTGCTCCACGGAATCCCTCCGCAAGGTCTCGTGTTTTCTACTTGTGTAAAGTGTCGAGAACGATTACGTATTCCCTAACTTATACTAGATTTAGATCAATTAACAAATCAATTTAGCGTGCATTCCAAACAATCTATCAATCAATCATGAACGAATAAACATTCCTATTAGTAAAAACAATCGATAATCATGTGAAAAAAACCTCAAGATAGAATTGAAACAAAACTCAAATCATGAATTAAGAACTAGGAATTCATCCTCAATCAATAAGAAAATTAGCTACTCATGCTTTTGAAATTCACACAAATAATAATTATTAAAAGGAGAATTTTCAAGAGTTCACACAAATAATTAAAAAGAAGAATTTTCAAAAGCTATCAAAAACACAAGTGATGTGTGTGTAGAGAGGTGTGTAAAAGATGTAGAAAACTTCTCTATTTACAAAGCTTAATATTCTCCAACTCTTCCAAGGAATAGAATCCTTTTCCTTTAGCAATTCAACTTCCAAATTCAAGTCTTTTCTCAACTTCCATCTTCTCTTTCCAAGTTTGAGCCCAATTCTCCATCCAATTCCTAGTCCAAGTCTTCACACCCATGAGAGAAATCCATAGAAAATTCTGGAATTTTTGGCTCGCGAAAACGGTATTATGGCCTAATCCTACCGAATTGTCATGCCGCCGCCACCCGAAAGTCGTCGCCAGTGATGGAATATTCCGTCCAAGATTCCGTTACCGTTAGGTCAAACTAACAGTCAACTGTTAGTCAATGGTCAAAGGGGAAGGAGAGTCAGGCTTGAGTTAGCTTCTGACTCAGCTGAGTCAGTTACTGAGTCAGCTGCTTACTCGGTTGACTTGATCGGCTGCTTCACTGAATCGGCTGGATCACTGAATCGGCTGGATCACCGGATTGACTCGCCAGAAGAGAAATTTGGGCAGAGTTCTGTTTATCTCAGGGCTTTCTCAGGCCAATTTCCAGGCCGATCTTTTGCTCCATGCCTGTGACATTCCTAGCATACATCTAAAGCAATTTCATTCCCAGCTATTCATTGCAATCATTCATACACAGCTCCATTCTATAACACCCTTCGACTCTCTGCTTCATAATCTCCCCTGCAATGCCATATACATCCTGCAGGTTAGCTCATGTCGTTCCCTGTTTAGCAGCACCATGACAAGCCCATAATCACTCCATCGAACTTGTAATCAATCATCACCAGAACTAGCTTCACTGGCAACAGCCATCGGCTCAATCTTCTCAGCCCTGCACCACCAGTTCTCTCTCAAAACCTTTACCACCACCTGACAGCTTCACTCATACTTCCCATGTTACAAACCCATTCATCTTAACAGCACCTCTTCCCTGCTTAGCAATCACCTTCTCAGCCACAGCCTTCAACAACAATCGAACCCAGAACCGAAAGTAAAAACCCCCAATTCCAACTACAACCCATCCGTTTGAACCCATCTCTGAGGCAACAGTGCTTAAACCAAATCACCAAAACTCCTTTCAATCGATACCCAGTAAACCATCACCGTACCTGATCCAATCCACCTATTTCCACCTTCTCGACATCATAGCACCACCGATTCTTCAAACCCTGATAATTCATCTTCCATGGTTCAATCATTCTCCAATTTCTCCCTGAAACAGCAACAGCAGCAGCAAGTGTATCATCTTCAAGCACTCAAATCCCATGATAATCTTCAATCTTCTTCTCGATTCACCGAGGTTGACGTCAACAGCTCCACATCTCGGCTTCAACACCAACAAAACCTAATTTCTTCTCGATTTCAATTCAAAGAAAATATCACATATTCGAACCCTAATCAATCCACCAAACTCAAACCCCAATTTTGTCTTCTCGTTCTAAGAATCGATCTCTGATTTAATTCTCTTCTCGGTTTCATACCCATTCCACCAGAACCACCATCTTCGATTTCTTCCTCCCTAAGTTCCATTTCTCGATCTCCTTCTCTTGGTTCGATTGAAACCCTAATCTTTACAACCTACACCAGTATCTTCCATCACCCACTCTGCCTCCTTAATCTCTTCTCAATCTCTTGGAAGTGCAGCTTTTTTTTTTGGTTTCTCAATTTCAGAACTGAATGATTGAGATATAATATCTCATGAATATAGGGTTGGGTAATAATTTGGGTGAAGTGGGTTTGGATCCGGTTTCGGGTTTGAATCCGGATCTAAGCCATGGATAGGACCGACCCAATTGGATGCTATCCAGCATAACCATCCTCTGGATAAGGGCTACCCGATGTTAGTAACACCCACTGCTGAGTGATAAGGGGTACCCTGAATGAGAGCCCCTTAACCACCTCTGGGCTCCAAATAGTCTTCGCCCTGTGAAATGACTTTTCTGGCCTTTTGGTTCAAATTGAATGATTTCTTCTTCTTTTCTCCCGTGCGACTCCGGAGTACCTAATAACTCAAAAACACACGTAAAATACATAATTTACAAGAAAAATAGCAAAGAAAGCATAAACTACTAGATAGTAAATTAGGTGTATTCTACACCTATCAAATTCCCCCACACTTAGACTTTGCTAGTCCTCGAGCAAATCAAACTAAAAACTCACAACTTCAAAGCGTTCAAGCGTCCCAAGCATCCAAAGAGTTATGAGGACATAGAGTTTCCGCATGCTAGTAATAAGAAGTTAGAAATACTAAAGAACATATTCTCATTCTTAAATGTCGAGTGAGAAATAACCACACCATAATGAGAGAATGCGTGTTTGAGAAACGATCAATAAGCATTTCGCCTCGACTTCTGCCTCACCAAATAGGATTTTATGATAATTGAACTCAAAAAGACGGTTTTTTTATGGTTCTCACATGTGTGCAGGTAGGAATGAAGAGAGAAATCCTGCAACACGTTGAATGGTGGGAATGACAACTTCCGAAATATTTTTAAAAACCCACATCTTTTAATATTTTGAAAAACCATTTTTCTGACGATCTCTAGGAAAGGAAATCAACCATTTATTATTAAGGATGAGATTACTTACTCACCTTCACATCCGATCGCCAATTATGATAACACCACTCTCACGGCATCCAATAGAAACGTCTTCCACTCCTCGTCTTGATCTCCTTGGTCTTCGTCTTCGGTTTCAACTATTGATGATAAACCCTCGAATTTCATAAATCCTTGAAAATTTGTAACCCTTTTTACCTTAAAATCCTTGTCGCTTGAAACTACCTTATAGATTTTCCTTCCCCACGGCTTATTAAATAAAAATAAGAACAAATATTTCTCTTGTTTTTTTTTTTTTTTTTTTTTTTTTTTAAACAAGAGAAATTAAATACAAAATAAACCATGGCCGTGGAAGAAGTATTTTACCGCTTGATTCTTCACAACTTGTATCGTCTCGAAATCATAAACTTCAACAATTCTCACCTTTTGATTTTCTTCGCTTTTATAAATAAGTCTTCATACTTGGATATAAAATTACCTCATTGTATTGTAAGTCCTCAACATATATGTAAAATCCGCTCATTTGTGTGTTGCTTTACTTGAGTTTGAAATTTGCTCTTTTTTTTCGTTCCGTTGCTTGTAAACCTTAAACTTTTCCAACTTTCCTTGTAGATTTTGATGTCGCTCCTTGTTGATGATGAGAGTGTTTCTATGGATCCGTTGTTGTCGAGAGAGAGAATGGTGCTAACTGCAAATCGAACTACAAGAAGGAGGCTTTCATCTAAAGACGTCACCCTCATGATTGACAAAATTAGCACTCAAGAGATCAAAGAGTAGTGCTTCTATTGGTGGGAGGTTGGTGTCATGTGTCTGCATAATTATGTATACAGAGTGCTCCTAGAATAACAGGTGGGTGCCGTGGTAATAGTTGATAGCTGTTTAGGATAACCATTATGTTCACGACATGTGTCCAGTGGTCGTTAGTTGATTTTGATTAGGGTTATCCAATAAATGTGTAAGAAGAACTCCTTGTGTCGGCAAGAAATGAAATAGAATTTGTTTTCTTCTTCCCCTTCTCAGGCTGGTTCTTACCAGATTTCTCTTGATTCTATCGATTTTGGTCGCTAATTGTCGTGGTAACACAACAATTGGTACCAGAGCCGTTCTATCCTCACCATGGGCGGAAGTAATCATCCCACTATCAAAGAGGTGAATGATGATCTTCGTAAATTCTCAGAAAAATTCAGTAAACAGGTTGATGACCTTTCCTCACAGAACACCGATCTCGCTGCGCAGTGTAAAGAGATTAAGGAATCTATGCTCTCTAAGGAAGATTTTTTCAAATTTATGGAGGTTTTCTCAGGGAAGAAAGTCGATGAACAAGCAGATCCAGGAGCAGAGCCTTCTCACTCAAATTTTTCTCACAACACGGGTGCGATGTTCAACTATCCGCAAGGCGGCCGTGAACCCAATAATGTCTATCGAATGCCAAAATTAGATTTCCCAAGGTTTGATGGAGAGAACCCAAAAGGGTGGATTCAAAAGTGTGACAGGTACTTCTTACTCAACAATATTGGAGATGAACATCAGAAGGTTACCATGGCGGCTATGCACTTAGATGGGAAGGCTGATAGATGGCTAACGAACCTCCAAACAACCAGGTCTATTACCTCATGGTATGAACTAGCCGAACACGCGTGCATCAGGTTCGAAAACCCTGCTAACGACAACATCTTGGGCATATTCAGTAAGCTATCTCAAACTAATACAGTAGATGAATATTTTGAGCAATTTGAAAACCTCAAAGCGCTGTTGTTTCGTCAATTTCCTATGCTTACTGAACATTATTATGTTATGAGTTTTATTGGGGGTCTTAAAGATGATATTAAGCATGATGTCAGTATGTTCAATCCCACTACACTAATGAAGGCTTTTTCACTTGCTAAGATGTAAGAACAAACCCTCACCACCCAACAAAAGTCAGGGAGAGGCTCAAATAGGTTTTTTCAGTATAATAAGCCAACCAACACTTCAAACTTCTCTCCAAAACCTACTTCCCTCCCACCGTTGCTCCCATTACCATCTATTCCTCCTCAATCTCCTAGCCCCACTCCACTTCCCATTCGTCGACTCACCCCTGAACAAATGCAAAAACGCAAGACTCAAGGGTTGTGTTTTATTTGTGATGAGGTTTATCGTCCAGGCCATTTTTGTAAGAAACAACAATTATTCTTGATGGTGGCCACCGAGGAGGAAGCAGAACTGCATACGCCAGCAGAGGAAGTTACAGACACTGAGGACACTCCAGCAGTGGAAAGCGATATGGAAATCTCAATTAATGCTCTTACTGGTAACTTCACTGGCGACACCATTAGAATTCCGGGCTTTCTTAACAAACAACAAATTTCTATCCTCATTGATACTGGTAGCACACACAGCTTCATCGACTCAGATTTGGCAAAATCTCTGGGTTGTTGTATTCTTCCAACTCCTCACTTGCTAGTTACTGTAGCAAATGGTGACCATACGAGGAGCTCAGGTATTTGTAAATCCTTAACTTGGACAATGCAGGGTTATCAATTCCAAGGGGATTTGAGATTACTGGCTTTAGGTGGCTGTGATGTGGTTCTTGGAGCTGATTGGCTGAGAGGTCTGGGTGACATTATCTTCAATTTATCTACCTTGAGTATATCATTCTTACATCAAGGCACACAAATTACACTAGTTGGGGCTCATAAACCTCCTTCTTTGATGATGATGGGCAGCAAAGGAGTCCAGCAATTTTTCAACAACAATTCTCATGGCATTGTGGGACATTTGTTCTCTGTTACTGCTGCTAAACCTCCATCACCTACTCCTCCTGTTATTGAGGACATTCTCACAGATTTTCAAGATGTGTTTTCTGCACCTACTCAACTACCTCCACATAGATCCTTGGATCACTCCATTCCCCTCCAACCAAATTCAACACCTATTAACCAAAGACCATACAAAACTCCTTATGTGCAAAAATCTGTTATTGAGCACTTAGTGAAAGAAATGTTGGACTCTGGAATAATTCAGCCAAGCCATAGTCCTTTTGCCTCTCCAGTTCTATTGGTTAAAAAAAAGGACAATAGCTGGAGATTCTGTGTGGATTACAGAAAGCTCAACAGCATCACCATTAAAGATAAATTCCCTATTCCAATCATTGAGGAACTCTTAGATGAATTACATGGTGCTTGTGTCTTTACAAAACTGGATCTACGCTCAGGGTATCATCAAATCCGAATCACTTTTCAATATATATACAAAACAGCTTTCAGGACTCACCAGGGACATTATGAGTTCAAGGTTATGCCTTTTGGCCTTACAAATGCTCCTGCAACCTTCCAGGCCTTGATGAATGAGATTTTTCAACCCCATTTGAGGAAATTCATTTTGGTTTTTTTTGATGACATCTTAGTCTACAGCCCTGACTTGGAATCTCATGCACAACATCTACAGATCACTCTTTCACTTCTTCGACAACATCAGTTGTATGCAAAAATCTCTAAATGCTGTTTTTGCTCAGTCAGAATTGGAGTATCTGGGTCATATTATAACTGCAAAAGGAGTGGTTGCTGACCCTACTAAAGTTGCTGCAATGACAACTTGGCCTACACCAGCCTAACCTCAAAGAACTCGTAGGCTTCTTGGGACTCACAGATATTACGTAAAATTTGTGAGAAACTATGGTATTATTAGTAAACCTCTTATCGAGTTATTGAAGAAAGATTCTTTTGCATGGATCTGAATCAGCTACAATGTGGCTTTCCACACACCGAAAACTGCAATGACTACTACTCCAGTGTTAGCCCTTCCAGATTTTTCTCAGCCCTTTGTGTTGGAAACTGATTCTTGTGCCACAGGGCTGGGAGCTGTTCTCATGCAAGCAGACAAACCAATTGCTTTTTTCAGTAAACCATTGGGTCCAAGGGCAATGGGTCTCTCAACATATGAGAAGGAACTAATGGTTGTAGGTTCAGCTGTTACCAAGTGGAGACACTACTTGCAAGGTCACCATTTCATCATCAAAACTGACCATGAAAGCATCAAATATTTTTTGGAGCAGAAAATTCACACTGGCTTACAGCAGAAATGGCTGATGAAACTGTTGGGGTTTGATTATGATATTCAATATAAGAAGGGGGTTGAGAACAAGGTGGCTGATGCACTTTCAAGAAGATCTCACCCTGCAGCTACAGTCCATACATTAGCTCTTTCTAAACCAATCTGGATGCAAGAGGTCATTTCTAGTTATACTAGTGACGCTAAAGTTCAACAACTCATTTCCCAACTGCTTATCTCCCCCACTGCCATTCCACATTATACTTACCAAGGGGAAGTGCTCAGATATAAATCAAGATTGTATATTGGTAGCAGCAACAATGTCAGGGCCACCATACTGCATTCTATACATGCCTCTGCTTGTTGGGGGACACTCGGGAATGCAAGCCACTTATAGTAGGGGCAAAGCTCATTTTTTCTCGGCCTAAAATGAAGCAAGAGGTGTTCTTACTTGGTGACCACATGTGATATTTGCCAAAGAAACAAGGGAGAGCACACCTTTACTTTGGATCGCCGCAACCTCTTCCCTTACCTGAACAAGCTTGGCAACATATCAGTCTCGATTTCATTGAAGGGCTACCCAAAAGTGACAAGAAAGACGTCATCTTAGTGGTGGTGGATAGGCTCACTAAGTATAGCCATTTCATACCACTACAACACCCTTACACTGCTTCATCTGTGGCAAGGGCTTTCCTGCATAATGTTTTTCGACTACATGGTCGGCCTACATCCATTGTATCTGACAGGGACAAAGTTTTCACCAGCTCTTTTTGGCAAGAGTTGTTCAAGAAACTAGGCTCTCAACTGAAGCTAAGTACAGCCTACCACCCTCAAACCGATGGACAAACGGAGAGGGTTAATCAATGCCTTGAAAATTACCTCAGATGCATGACGGCCATCATCCAAAGCAAGCAGGTGCAGTGGCTAGATTTAGCTGAGTGGTGGTATAACACGAGCTTCCACACTAGCTTGAAAATGTCACCTTTTAAAGCCCTGTATGGTTATGAAGCACCTCATCTAGCTTTTCCATCTAATACTGCTTCATCGGTGGCATCAGTGGAGAAGTATCCTACACAAAGAGCTGAAATGTTGCATCTGCTCAAGGAGGCATTATCCAAAGCTCAGGAGCGCATGAAATTTTTTGCTGACAAGAAGAGAACTGACAGAGTCTTCGCAGTAGGAGACATGGTATACCTTAAACTCCAACCCTATAGACAAACTTCAGTTTCTCTTAGGAAGAATTTTAAACTGTCAGCCAAATACTATGGCCCTTTTGCCATCACCCAGAAAATTGGGTCCGTTGCTTACAAGTTACAGCTACCACCGGAAGCTCGTATACACCCTGTCTTCCATGTTTCGCAGTTGAAGCAGCGCATTGGAGTCACTCACATTCCTTCTCCAACACTTCCATTGGTTGATAATGACGGCCAGGTACTAGTCACACCAATTGCAGTTCTGGACAGACGCACCATAGTCAGAGGCACTCACTCCATCCCTCAGCTTTTAATCCACTGGTCTAACACCACAGCAGATGAAGCTACTTGGGAGGATGCTTCTCACATCTCGGCTCATTTTCCACATTTTAATCCTTGAGGACAAGGATTATTTCTTCGGCAGGGTATTGTCATGTGTCTGCATAATTATGTATACAAAGTGCCCCTAGAATAACAGGTGGGTGCCGTGGTAATAGTTGATAGCTGTTTAGGATAACCATTATGATCACGACATGTGTCCAGTGGTCATTAGTTGATTTTGATTAGGGTTATCCAATAAATGTGTAAGAAGAACTCCTTGTGTCGGCAAGAAATGAAATAGAATTTGTTCTCTTCTTCCCCTTCTCAGGCTGGTTCTTACCAGATTTCTCTTGATTCTATCGATTTTGGTCGCTAATTGTCGTGGTAACACAACAGTTGGGTAGCTCACCATTCTACCCGGAATTTACTTACGGTGACACACACTCAAAAGAAAGCTCTTTAGTAGACGGAAAATTTCTGGTCGGTGCCTCACATGATATGAATACGGGTAGTCTCCACTAATGATTGATCAACAACTCTAACAACGCATTTCTCCCTGCACCAAATTCGCATCACCGGCATGATTAAATCCATTATTTAACACTCAAACAAGCAAGAAATCCGAATGTAGTTCTCTAACATTTCCAAGTTCAATTATGTCGGTCAAAATCTCTATGTAAACATACCTAGAAATATGCTAGTGACTCTAAAATCTTTAAAAGTTGGAGTTTTTATGTAAAACTTTTTTTTTTTTAAACTTTTTTGTAATTTTTTTTAAATACATGCTTAACCACTCCCCCACACTTAAACCTTATATTGTCCTCAATGTAATTGAATCCTCCTAGTAAAGTCAAGGTGGGAAATTTTAACATGATAAGGAACAAGAAAAAGAAATAACAAAAAGCAAAAGGATAAGAAATACAAAACCGATGGGTTGCCTCCCATTAAGCGCTTGTTTTAAAGTCGACGGCCCGACTTAGCTCTTGCTGCACATTACTCCTCCAGAGGGAGTGCATCTTGAAGTCCAATTACGTCCACATGCTCCGTTGGAAAGTTTTCATAATATGGCTTTAACCTATGGCCGTTGACTTTCAAATGTTGTCCTGTTTTGTCGCTAATAATTTCAACTGCACCATGAGCATAAACATTAGTAACAACAAATGGTCCCACCCAACGGACTTAAGCTTTCCCTTTGAAATAAACGTAAACGAAAGTATTAAATAAAAGGACTTTTTGCCCCACAACAAAACTTTTCCGCGAAATCATCTTGTCATGAAAAAGCTTAGTCTTTTCCTTGTAAATCCGGGCACTCGTAAGCATCATTACGTATCTCCTCTAGCTCATTTAGTTGTAACTTCCTTTGTTTCCCGCTTCATCATACTCCATGTTGAATTTCTTTATCGCCCAATAAGCCTTATGTTCAAGTTCAACCTAAGATGACAAGCCTTACCATAAACCAACCTATATGGAGACATACCAATCGGTGTCTTATACGCCGTTCTATACGCCCAAAGTGCATCATTGAGCTTAAAGCTCCAATCTTTCCTTGTGGTATTCACCGTTTTCTCAAGAATGGACTTGATTTCACGATTTGAAATTTCTGCTTGTCCACTAGTTTGTGGATGATAAGGCGTACCAATTTTGTGTGTTATGTTGTACTTCTTGAGGAGAGCGTGGAAAGCCTTCTTGAAATGTGAGCCTCCATCGCTTATCACCACTCTTGGTGTACCATGCCTATTAAATATGTTTTCCCTTACAAAATCACAAACAACTTGAGAGTCATTAGTTTTGGTGGCTCTAGCTTCCACCCATTTCGAAACATAATCTACGGCAAGAAGTATATAAAAGTTCCCATTCGAATTGACAAAAGGGCCCAAAAAATCAATACCCCACACATCAAAAATCTCAACGGCGAGAATTGGTGTGAGTGGCATTTGATTTCGAGCACCTAGATTGTCCGTTCGTTACATCTATCACACGATTTACAAAAAACATATGAATCTTCAAACAAGGTGGGCCAATAAAATCCACTCTCGAGAACTTTGAGAGCGGTACGTTTCGAACCAAAGTGGCCACCACAAGCAAAAGTGTGGCAAAAGGAGAGGATGGATTGAAATTCGGAGTTAGGTACGCACCTTCGTATTATTTGATCAACGCCATATTTCCATAAGTATGGTTCATCCCACACATATTGCTTAGCTACCTTCTTAAGTTTCATCTTTTGGAAATTAGACATTGTACTAGGTACTTTCCTTGTCACCAAGTAATTCACTATATCCGCATACCAAGGTGTTGCTTCTTCCATGGAGAAAAGTTGTTCGTTCGGAAAGCGGTCATGTAATGGAAGTTCTTCTTGAGACATAACAAGTCTACTAAGATGATCCGCAACGGTATTCTCCACACCCCTCTTATCACGAATTTCTATGTCGAACTCTTGTAACAATAGGATCCACCGAATTAATCTTGGCTTAGCTTCTTTCTTCTTTATTAAGTGTCTTAGTGCGGCATGATCGGAATACACAATAACCTTTGTACCCACCAAGTATGAACGAAATTTTTCCAATGCGAAAACTATAGCCAATAACTCCTTTTCCGTGGTAGAATAATTGATTTGTGCATCATTAAGGGTCCTAGATGCATAATAGATAACATGGGACAACTTGTCCACTCTTTGACCCAAAACGGCTCCTACCGCATAATCACTAGCATCACACATTAATTCAAATGGAAGATTCCAATCCGGTGATTTGATAATTGGCGCACTTGTCAACATTTCCTTCAATTTGTCAAAAGCATCCTCGCATTCCTTGTTGAAGTCGAAAGGTACCTCCTTTGTAATAACTTGCACATCGGCATGGAGATTTTGGAGAAATCCTTGATAAACCGCCTATAGAAACCTGCATGGCCAAGAAAAGAACGAATTTCCTCACCGAAGTGGGATATTGTAAGTTTCTTATTAAATCTATCTTTGACTTGTCCACTTCGAGCCCTCGAGAGGACACAATGTGACCAAGTACTATGCCGTGGTTTACCATAAAGTGACATTTCTCCCAATTAAGGACAAGGTTTGTGTCTATGCATCGTTTAAGAACTAGTTCAAGGTTGTTTAAACAACCATCAAAAGAATTGCCATAAACACTAAAGTCATCCATAAATACCTCGATGATGCGCTCCACATAATCCGAGAATATACTCACCATGCATCTTTGAAAAGTAGCCGGCGCATTGCAAAGGCCAAACGGCATCCGTCTATATGCAAACGTTCCAAACGGACAAGTGAAAGTGGTCTTCTCTTGGTCCTCCTGCAATAACAATTTGGTTGTATCCCGAATAACCATCCAAGAAGCAATAATAAGAATGCCCCGCTAACCGCTCCAACATTTGATCAATGAAA
This sequence comes from Papaver armeniacum, assembly GCA_023531295.1. Taxonomy (NCBI): domain Eukaryota; kingdom Viridiplantae; phylum Streptophyta; class Magnoliopsida; order Ranunculales; family Papaveraceae; genus Papaver; species Papaver armeniacum. The sequence continues at coordinate 35,909 of JAJJWW010007822.1, read as the reverse complement.
GGTAAAGGAAAGTGATCCTTTCGGGTTGCGGAATTAAGCTTCCTATAGTCAATGCACACTCTCCAACCGGTTTGAACTCTTGTAGGAACAAGTTCATCGTCTTGATTTCGAACAACCGTGACTCCGGATTTTCTTTGGTACCACTTGAACCGGACTTACCCACTTGCTATCGGAAATTGGGTAAATTACCCCCACACTTAGCAATTTGAGTATCTCTTTTTTCACAACCTCCATCATGGGAGGATTAAGCCGACGTTGAGCATCACGTACCGGCTTCACGTTTTCTTCCATTAGAATCCTATGCATGCACATGGATGGACTAATGCCTTTGATGTCCACAATCGTCCACCCAATAGCCGTTTTGTGCTCTCTCAAGACTCTAAGCAAACGGTCTTCTTGTACCGTGTGAGGTTCTTAGAAATAATCACCGGAAGCTCATCTCCATCTCCCAAGAAAGCATACTTCAAATGATCCGAAGTGGCTTCAATTCTAGTTTGGGCGCCTTCACAATCGATGGTACAAGTATTTCATCATTCACGGGTAAAGAAATATATGAAACATTACCCTTTTTAGCTTCTTGTAATGTCGCCAAAGCACCACACATCTCCACCAATTCCTTGGAGATTTCAACATCCAAGGTAGACAAGCCATGGACGTCCAATTCAATGCTCTTTTGCAACACCACATCAAGTTCATCCTCTTGGTTCAATTCCACCATTTGTTGCGCTAATGAATCAACCACATCAATGGAGTAAACGGAATGCACATCACTTGGGTAGCGCATGGCTTCAAATATGTTAAAGTGTATTGTCTCCTTGTCAAATTCCATAGTGAGTGTACCCTTATCAACATCAATCTTCGTCTTTGCGGTTTTCATGAATGGCCTCCCAAGAAGTAAAGAAGTAGATGATCGGTTCTCATTGTTATCCATATCCACCACGAAGAAGTCCACCTGAAAATAATCTCATTTACTTGCACTAGCACGCCTTCTTACAAGCCCCTTAGGATATATGTTAGACTTGTTTGCCAATTGGATAATAACTCTTGTCTCTTTCAAAGGTCCAAGATTCAAGGAGTCATATATTTCGGCCGACATCACACTAATGGAAGCTCCCCAAATCAAGTAAAGCATGTTCAAACCTTTTCTTACCAATAGTAATTGGTACCGTGAAACCACCTAGATCAGTGCACTTTGTAGGCATCTTCTTCAATAGCATATCCGACGCACTCTCGCCAACTTTAGTAATTTCATTATCAAGCAACCTATCCTTCTTGATGCATAATTCCTTCATGAACTTGGCATACCTTGGAATTGTCTTAATGGCCTCAATGAATGGTATGTTGATTTCAATCTTCTTGAAGATGTCCATAAGTGCCTTGTCTTGAGCTTCTTTCTTGGATTTAGCAAAACGACTAGGAAAAGGAGGTGGAGTAGTGAAAGTAGGCACCGGTTCCTTGGATTGATCGGTTGGTGTTGAATTCTCCTTTGGTGCGGCTACCTCCTTGTCATTGACTACCTCTTCAATAGCTTCTTCATGATGACTTGGACCCTCCACTTGTCTTCCACTTCTTAAAGTAACCGCATTAACATTCTCTCTTGGATTCACAAATGGTTGTGAAGGAAGTTTTGTGGATGCTTGAGATTTTAATAGGTTCACATCGGTCGCCAATTGTCCCATTTGAGTTTGTAAATCCTTGATAGCCGAATCGGTCTTTTGTTGATTTTGTTGAAACAATGACGTAATACCTTGCATCATGACATTAATCTTATCATCAATTGAAGAATCACGTTCCTTGACTTGTTGTGGTTGAAATTGTTGAGAACCACCTTGTTGTTGAGGTTGGAAACGTGATTGTTGAAAACCTCCTTGTTGCGCATATGGATTAGGAGCCGCCGCTGTTTGTTTGCATAACTAAAGTTAGGATGATCCTTCCACCCGGGATTATAGGTATTGGAGTATGGATCGTACCTTGCCTTTGATTTGGATATAAAGCATTCACTTGTTCGGTCTCACCATCCGGAATAATTACCGCGGGTCATCCTTTGAATCATTATCTCCATGTTACTCATCCTTTGATCAAGATGTGATGAAGAATCACTAACTTCATGCACTCGCCCTAACCATTGGTTCATCCCTTTGTGTAGAATTGTTGCGAGTTTGCCGCCATACTTTCAATCAACTCTCTAGCTTCGGTCAAAGTCTTGTTCATTAGTGCACCACCACCCGCGGCGTCAAGAAGAGACCTATCACTTGGGTGGAGAGCTTCATAGAAGTATTGGAGTATCATAACATCACTAAATTGATGGTGTGGACAGCTTGCCACCAACCTCTTGTATCGCTTCCAACATTCATACAATGATTCTCCCACTTGTTGTTTCAATCCACAAATCTCCTTGCGAATTTGAGTAGCTTTGGATGCGGGAAAATATCTCTCGAGGAAAAGTTTCTTCATCCCATTCCATGTTGTGATACTTCCGGAAGGCAAATAATATAACCATTCCTTAGCATTGCCCGCCAAAGAAAACGGGAAAGCTTTCAACATTGCACCATCCGCATTAGTCTCCGGTGGAAGCATAGCCATAACTATGGTATAGAAGTCCATAAGATGTTTGTTTGGGTCCTCATTCACCATGCCATGGAACTTTGGTAACTCTCTAATCAACCCCGGATTGATCTCTAAAGTTGAGTTAGTTTGGATGCACCATTGTTGTGTATCAATCTTGTGAGAAGCTAGGTCCTTGAGTGTACGTTCAGCCATTGTTTCTTCCTCTTTGTCAGAATCACTTGATGAAGAAGGAGGAAGTGGAGTGTTAATCGCACGAATGAAATCCTTTAGTTGAGTGCCGGATCGAAGACGTATTGGACTCGGTCTGCCCTCTTTAAGCATTCACCAAAGGTATAGCACCTGAAATAAGATTCTCGAAAACTAAGTTAGATACGGTAAAGAGTCTAACAAAGCAAGAATAAAGCAAAAAAAAGAAAAACAACTAAATATCGCCCGTTGCTCCCCGGCAACGGCGCCAAAATTTGATGCGTGTCGTAGGTGCAATCAAATTAATCAATATTTCCACTCAATTAAAAATAATATAATGGAAGTCAAGTTCGTTCCCACGAGGAGCAAGAGATTCTAGTTGTAAAAATTGTCACGAAAGGGGGTAAAAAGCAAAAGAAAATAAATAAAGCAATTAAAAGGTAAAGTTGAAATCAATAAGAGAGACAAGATCAAGGAATCCTTCTTCGTTGCAAAACAATGATTAAAGTTATGTTCTTTTCTACTTGTTATAAGTCACAAATTATCACCAACCGTAGGATAGCAGGTCCGCTAGCTAGCCCCAAAATCCCTTATTTCACCGAGTAACAAGTCCGCTTAGTTATCGATTCTATCCAAAAGAACCACCTTGAGGTTCGCTTACAAGATGTAATTCCTGAATGCATTAAGATTTATGAATTTAGGTTTAGTACTAGTAGTTAAACTCGGTTCGCTTGGTTCACTTTCTAGCGTTGTTTCTACACACAATTGCTCCACGGAATCCCTCCTCCGCAAGGTCTCGTGTTTTCTACTTGTGTAAAGTGTCGAGAACGATTACGTATTCCCTAACTTATACTAGATTTAGATCAATTAACAAATCAATTTAGCGTGCACTCCAAACAATCTATCAATCAATCATGAATGAATGAATAAACATTCCTATTAGTAAAAACAATCGATAATCATGTGAAAAAAACCTCAAGATAGAATTGAAACAAAACTCAAATCATGAATTAAGAACTAGGAATTCATCCTCAATCAATAAAAAAATTAGCTACTCATGCTTTTGAAATTCACACAAATAATAATTATTAAAAGGAGAATTTTCAAGAGTTCACACAAATAATTAAAAAGAAGAATTTTCAAAAGCTATCAAAAACACAAGTGATGTGTGTAGAGAGGTGTGTAAAAGATGTAGAAAACTTCTCTATTTATAGGCTTCAATATTCTCCAACTCTTCCAAGGAATAGAATCCTTTTCCTTTAGCAATTCAACTTCCAAATTCAAGTCTTTTCTCAACTTCCATATTCTCTTTCCAAGTTTGAGCCCAATTCTCCATCCAATTCCTAGTCCAAGTCTTCACACCCATGAGAGAAACCCATAGAAAATTCTGGAATTTTTGGCTCGCCGGAAAACTGGTATTATGGCCGGAATCCGGCCGGAATTGTCGCCGCCGGCCACCTGAAAGTCGTCGCCAGTGATGGAATATTCCGTCCAAGATTCCGTTACCGTTAGGTCAAACTAACAGTCAACCGTTAGTCAATGGTCAAAGGGGAAGGTGAGTCAGGCTTGAGTTAGCTTCTGACTCAGCTGAGTCAGCTGCTTACTCGGCTGACTTGATCGGCTGCTTCAGATCGGCTGGATCACCGGATTGACTCGCCAGAAGAGAAATTTGGGCAGAGTTCTGTTTATCTCAGGGCTTTCTCAGGCCAATTTCCAGGCCGATCTTTTGCTCCATGCCTGTGACATTCCTAGCATACATCTAAAGCAATTCCATTCCCAGCTATTCATTGCAATCATTCATACACAGCTCCATTCTATAACACCCTTCAGCTCTGCTTCATAATCTTCCCTGCAATGCCATATACATCCTTCAGGTTAGCTCATGTCGTTCCCTGTTTAGCAGCACCATGACAAGCCCATAATCACTCCATCGAACTTGTAATCAATCATCACCAGAACCCCATCGCGTAACACCATCGCTCAATCTTCTCACTGCACCACCACTTCTCTCTCAAAACCTTTACCACCACCGACGCTTCACTCATACTTCCCATGTTACAAACCCATTCATCTTAATGAAGACACCTCTTCCCTCGCTTAGCAATCACCTTCTCAGCTTGACCTTCAACAACAATCGAACCCAACCAAAGTAAAAACCCTGGGCCTCCAACTACAACCCATCCGTTTGAACCCATCTCTGAGGCAACAGTGCTTAAACCAAATCACCAAAACTCCTTTCAATCGATACCCAGTAAACCATCACCGTACCTGATCCAATCCAACTATTTCCACCTTCTCGACATCATAGCACCACCGATTCTTCAAACTCGATAATTCATCTTCCATGGTTCAATCATTCTTCCAATTTCTCCCCTTGAAACAAACAATAAAGCGGCAAGTGTATCATCTTCAAGCACTCAAATCCCATGATAATCTTCAATCTTCTTCTCGATTCACCTGAGGTTGACGTCCAATAACTCCACATCTCGAGTTCTCAACACCAACAAAACCTAATTTCTTCTCGATTTCAATTCAAAGAACAATATCACATATTCGAACCTAATCAATCCACCAAACTCAAACCCCAATTTTGTCTTCTCTCTAAGAATCGATCTACGATTTAATTCTCTTCTCGGTTTCATACCCATTCCACTGAGAACCACCATCTTCGATTTCTTCCTCCCTAAGTTCCATTTCTCGATCTCCTTCTCTTGGTTCGATTGAAACCCTAATCTTTACAACCTACACCAGTATCTTGCATCACCCACTCTGCCTGTTAGTATCACCCACTCTGCCTTCTTAATCTCTTCTCAATCTCTTGGAAGTGCAGCTTTTTTTTTGGTTTCTCAATTTCAGAACTGAATGATTGAGATATAATATCTCATGAATATAGGGTTGGGTAATAATTTGGGTGAAGTGGGTTTGGATCCGGTTTCGGGTTTGGATCCGGATCTAAGCCATGGATAGGACCGACCCAATTGGATGCTATCCAGCATAACCATCCTCTGGATAAGGGCTACCCGATGTTAGTAACACCCACTGCTGAGTGATAAGGGGTACCACAATGAGAGCCCCTTAACCACCTCTCGGGCTCCAAATAGTCTTCGCCCTGTGAAATGACTTTTCTGGCCTTTTGGTTCAAATTGAGTGATTTCTTCTTCTTTTTCCCGTGCGACTCGGAGTACCTAATAACTCAAAAACACACGTAAAATACATAATTTACAAGAAAAATAGCAAAGAAAGCATAAACTACTAGATAGTAAATTAGGTGTATTCTACACCTATCGCTGACGATGTTGTGATGAGAATGAGTAAGAGAATGAGGTTTTTTCTCTGCTACCATCGACAACATGTGATGAATGGAGTATGGAAGTTGATAAAGGCATTTACGGAGTTGAGTTTAGGCTACTGCCATCGAATGATAATGCTGTTGTTGTTTTGAACTGCAGAGAGGATGTAGTTTGCATGATGTCGAGGTTACGGAGAATACATATGCAAAGCTCGTGTATGAGTCTGACCAAGAAGTGACCAAGAAGTTGAGATAAATCCCGGAAGAATTTAATTCTCACGGAGGGGTGTTTCCGTAAATTTTTGTTAAAGGAAAACAAACTCAAATACTTTGATTTCTTACGGATGACTGGTGTACGTGAGATGAATAGTCGAAAATAGAAAAGTCGAGGAAAATAAAAATCACGGAGGTTGATATGTCGGTGACTCCGCCGGAGAAAAATCAAAATCCAGGGAAAAATAAAACTCGCGTTAAGATGATTGTCCGTGAGGGAAAAAGAAGATTTGCTTGTCAGTTCGCTATAACTGACAGGCCTGTTGTTTAAATGGGCTGACTGTTGAGATTATTAGTCCCACATTGTTGGGCAATCTAAGATCCTGCGGTTTATAATCCCTTAGCTAGGCTGATGGTAAAATTGAGCGATTCAAAGCTCTTCTTGTAGCTATAGGATATAATCAACATGAGGGTGTTGATTATGGAGATACTTATAGTCCTGTTGTGAAACCTTGCACTATTCATATCATTCTCACTCTGGCATTGTCTCATAATTGGTCAATTCATCAACTGGATGTTCAGAACGCGTTTTTGCATGGTAATCTTGAAGAGGAAGTCTACATGAAACAACCTCCAGGCTACACGGATCCTAATTTCCCAACATACGTTTGTAAACTTCAAAAATCACTTTACGGACTTAAACAAGCACCACGTGCCTGGTATCACAGACTCTGTGCTTTTTTTCTTCAACTTGGGTTTACTGCTTCTAAATGTGATTCCTCACTGTTTATTCGACGGGATATTACTGCATTGTTTTTCTATTGGTTTATGTTGACGATATCATCCTCACTGGATCCAATACTGCAAGCTTGGATTCTATTCGTACTCTACACAAAAGAATTTGCAATTAAGGATCTCGGTTATTTATCTTACTTTCTTGGAATTGAAGCAACTCGTAATTCTTCTGGATTATTTCTTACACAGAAAAGGTGTACTCATAATCTTCTTATTCGAGCAAAAATGGATAGTGTTAAGCCAATTCAAACTCCAATGAGCACTTCTAGAGATATATCATCTGATCGAAGTACTTTATTAACAGATGCAATAGAATACAGAAGTATTGTAGGAGCATTACAATACTTGAAATTCACCCGTCCTGACATAGCTTATGCTGTCAATAAAGCTTATCAATTCATGCATGCACCAACAGAATTTCATTGGGCATTGGTTAAAAGAATATTAAGGTATCTTAAACATACATCTACTTATGGAATTCTTCTCAAGCCAGCTGATAATCTTCAGTTATCATTCTCTTCCTACACGCATTCAAATTGGGCAGGTTCTTTAGAAGATCGTCGTTCTACCAGTGGATATTGTGTCTATCTAGGTGGTAATATTATTTATTGGAGTGCCCATAAAAAGAAGATAATATATCGATCTAGCACTGAAGCTGAGTATCGAGGGCTTGCAATTGCCACTGCTGAAATTATGTGGATTCAATCTCTTCTCAAAGAATTACAGATTTATACACAATCTCCACCTATTCTGTGGTGTGATAATCTTGGAGCAGGCTATTTGCGACAAGTCATTTGATCGCGCCTTTACTCCGCGTCACCTGATTTAATTGTTTGTCCATGTGTTAGACCCAACGAGGCTACACGTGAGGGGGCGTGTTGAGATTATTAGTCCCACATTGTTGGGCAATCTAAGATCCGGCGGTTTATAATCCCTTTGGGCCTCTCCACTCATTGCCAATTGGTTTTGAGTTGGATGCCCGTATTCTAACACTAACTTCCAAGTCTGATGCGCAAGCCGATGGATGTGTTAGCCATTCTACTCACGAGATGTGACATGCTTATGCGAGTTTCGCAAGTCTTGGCAACTCGCTTTGCACAGGATTTTGCGCACGGGAACATCTACAATACGAGTACCTATATAGAAGATATTTTTATGATATCTTTGATCATTCTTTTTTACACACAAAAAAGGAAAAAGAGGAGAGTTTTGGAGTTGGAGATTTTCTACAACCTAGGTTTGATTTATTTTCTTCTTTATTATTTTACATGGGTTTTAAGAAATCTATGAGTAACTAAACCTTTCTTATTGGTTAAAGATGTAGTCCTAAGTTGGAAGACATGTTATTCAATTGAAATATTCATTCTCATTCATTCATAATTTGTTAGTATCGCTTATGTTCTACCGTTTATAACTCCATGTATGATTGATTGCTAGTTTGTTTAAGTTGCAAATTAAATGAGCATGCATCCATATCTGTTGCTAAACTAAGGTTTGAGATCCGGAATTGTCGAATAATCCTTGTTAGAAGTAGCATAATATAATTGTTAACGACGGGATGTTGCCATACAATTATATGTAGAAGCGTAACCTAGGTTAAATCAGTGTTGCTCTTGCGCCGGATTGCTTAGAATAACCTCAACTCATAAATATTAGTGCTTTCATTGGGTTAAACTTGAGTGGCTCTTGCGCCAAGTTATTTAGTGGAAAGGATTCAAAGAGTGGCTCTTGCGCCTTTGATGATAATAGGAGTTTTGCCGGAGTAATCCTGCGATAGGACGCTCTAGGGTTATTGATATCGATAGAAAATGAATGTTGAGATTGATTCAGTTGATAACATGTTGGAAGTTGGAAGATGGAAGATGAAAACTCTAACCAGTACTTTTTATCTCTGATATTCGTATTATTCTATTTGCTTTATTCTTATTTAGTTATAATCACAAACAAAATCCCCCAGTTTCTATAAGTAATGAAAACAATTTGACAACCCATATCTCCTTGTGGAACGAATCTTTTATTATAACTATACTCATATTTATAATTGCGAAGTGAAAGAACTTAAATTATTTTTGCGTCGGCTGACAACCGACCAAATTTTGGCGCCGCTGCCGGGGAGGCATTGCGGATTGTTATTTTGTTTTTGATTTCTTATTTTAGTTTTTAATTTTGTTTTGAAGAATCTTGTTTCAGGTACTTGATCTCTGGCATCCAAACGTTGGGATTACCAAAGGTGCGGAATTTCAACTTGTAGAGGAACAGTACTACAAGAACCTCGAAAATCACAACAAGAAGTGATGGTTGGCGGAACGAACAACAATAACACCGGTAACCAGGGAAACCAAGGGAACCAGGGAAATGACGGCGCTCCACCAACTCCATCTCCCAAGAGGACACTCAAAGATCTGACATCCCCATCGTTTGATCAATAGAAGTTGTGTGTCAACTGGAAGATTCAATTGAGCTCAAATCTCAGTTGATTCATTGGTTATCGAAGTTCAAAGGGCTTCCAGGAGACGATCCAAATCGTCATTTACTACTGTTTCAACATAAGTTGACAAGTTTGAAGCCAACTGCAACTGATCAAGGAAGAGCTTTATTGACAACTTTCCCATTCTCTTTGATTGATTCTACAGAAGAATGGTTTTATGGTCTTCCACCTGGAAGTATCACAACATGGAACGAGATGCAGAGAGTATTTTTAGAAAAGTACTTTCTCGCCTCAGCAACTATTCGTAAACCAATTAGTGGGATTGAACAAATTACTGGTGAGACTCTTTACGACTATTGGGAATGGTACAAGAAGATGTTAGCAAGCTGCCCTCATCATCAAATCTCTGAGCAACTCATAGTGCAGTATTTTTACGATGGTTTGCTCCAATCCGAGAGAAATATTATCGATGCATCTAGTGGTGGTGCTTTGACAAATAAAACCATTGACGAAGCGACGGAATTGATCGAGAATATGGATGCAAACACATATCAATTCTACACAAGAGGTGTGTCAATGAGTCGAAGGGTTAATGAGGTTACCACTTCACCGCACTTAGAACATAAGATTGGTAATATGGAGAAGATGATGCAACAAATGGCCGCAGTAATCATTCCTCCTTATAAGGAGGAAGCTGAACAAGTGAATGCAGTATTCCCGAATCGCAAAGGCAACGGTATGATCCTTATTCCAATACTTATAAGCCAGGGTGGAGATATCATCCAAATTTCAGCTATGCGAATACACAAGCAGCAGCTCCAGGGTCGGTTTTCAATCGCCCTAGTGGTTTCCAACAACAACCACAACCGACGCAGAACTCAGAATCATCAAATATGCTTGCTATGATGAAGAATCTAACCACAATGGTGCAAAAGAATTAGCAAACGACTGATGGTGCAATCAAGGAGTTGCAGACACAAATGAGCACCATGGCAGGTATATTGAACCTTTTGGAAACGAAGAATAGTAGGAAACTCCCTTATCAACCTATTAATCCTAGAGAAACTGCCAATGTTGTAACATTGAGAAGTGGTACACGAACTTTGCAACCAGAAGATGCTGAGAAAAGCAAAGACCCCAAGGGGCCAGTTTTGGATAAAGAGATTACTGACTCTTACCAAACCGATGAGGTACCTAAAAAAAACTATAAACCTCTTGTTTCAACTTATGTTCCTCCTTTACCTTTTTCTGATAGGTTTGCTAACAAAAATGTGGAACAAGACAAAGAGATTTTAGATGTACTTAAAAAGATTCATGTGAATATCCCTCTGATAGATGCAATTAGGCAGGTTCCTAAGTATGCAAGATTTTTGAAATACCTATGCACCAAGAAGAAACGATTAACCGGTAATGAGGTGATGAGTGTGAGGGAAAATGTTTCTTCTATCCTCCACAAGAAACTTCCACCTAAATGCAAGGATCCCGAGTTTCGATATACCCGCCAGATTGGTAATAAATGGTTTGGAAAAAACATGCTTGATTTAGGAGCATCGGTTAATGTTACGCTCGCATCTATTTATGAGTCTTTGAATTTGGGTCCTTTTAAAGAAACCCATATTGTTCTTGAACTGGCTGATCGTACTAATGTTTACCTTAGAGGTATTATTGAAGATGTGCTTGTGCAGGTGAATCGACTCGTATTTCCAGCTGATTTCTGTGTATTAGAAATGGATAGTGGGTCTGATACATCTATACCATTGTTATTGGGGAGGCCTTTCGACCAAAACCATTATTGATGTTGACAAAGGAACGCTCACTATGGAATTTGATGATGAAAAGATTCGCTTCAATACTTTTGGATCAATGCGATATCCTAGCGATGTTCATTCGGATGTTCATGCTAATGTCTTAGACGCTGGCTAAGGCCTCTTCCTATGCACATGCCAAAACATGGTATTTGGCATATATGCACCCACTATGGGTATGCCAAACTGCCAAACTCATATGCCAATATGTTATTTCTGGCATATAGGCATACGCGACAGAGTTTCCAGCGAGCGATAGAGTCTTCGTCGCTCGATGGTCAAATGATCGTTCGATGGTCATTCGGTCGACAGCGACAGTCAAGCTATCGCTCGGTACTATGATAATCGCTCACCAGATCTTCATCCAACGGCTAATATTTCCCCCCTCTATAAATACCTAATTTTAATCTCATTTCAACTCACACCCTTAATTTCTTAATCTCTTGAGAATTTCTCAATCTCTCTATATTTCTTAATCTCCAATTCTTTTCATCACTCTTCCGTTCCTTAGAGAGAGCATGGCTGATAATATGAATCCTAGTGAGTGCATGGAAAACCACTGTATTATCCAAAATCGAAGAGCCGCTTGTCGTGCAATTGTAGACAGTGAAACTAGGAGAAGTCAAATTAGGAGATGTCAAGTGAGGAGAAACCTAAAATTCAAAACTGCAGAAGATGAATGTATTTGCAAGAATTATATTGATTTGACAATGGTGAAACCACGGTGGAATTTCATGAAAGGTGTCGTGTGGAATATCGCCGCATCTACGGGCAAAAATTCCATTTTGAAAGTTGTTTCGAGGTTTTAAGATATTTGCCCCAATATTGTCCAACATTTGTGTTGTAATTTCAATATTTGTAATTAATATTAATTTTGTGTTTTAAGTTTAAATATTTGTAATACTTTTAATGTTTAAGAATATAATTAATTTTAATTTTCAACAATATTCGTCAAATTTTCAAATTCATTAAACTTCACAAAATTAAAAACTTCAATATAATTAAAATAGTCATTTTACAAGACATAAAACTAGACAATAATTGTAAAGACTCTAAAAAATTTTTTTGGAACAATGTTCTTCATCTTGTTCATCTTCTTCATTTCACTAAACTTCCAATCAATGCGCTCATGAACGGAGTCTCCTTTGTTTATCTTCTTCTTTGGCTTCAAATTTGTTTTGCCTTGATTTTCCTTGCCTTTAACCTTTCTTGGCCTTCTCTTGGTTGCGGTTTTGACTTGGTTGATATCCAAAACTTGGAGACTTCTTTGCTTCTTACTTATTTCTTTGAATCTATCACATATCTTCTCAACGGCACCTTCAAGTACTACTCCAGAAAAATCAAGTTGTGTTGCCGAATCAAGTTGGGTTAATTGTGCCATTTGGATCAAATAGAAGAAATAAATTAGATTGAGAAAAGAGAATAATAGATTGAGAAGAAGAGAAATTTTTTGTGTAAAAAATTTGAGGTAAACGTGTTGAGTTTGAAAGTTACCTATTTATAGCGATGAAGAAATAGCCGTTACCGCTAGAGTGAATATCGCCAGCGATATTAACAATATCGCCAGCGATAAAGTCTTTATCGCTGTCGATATTGTCAATATCGCTCGCTAGGGATTCGATCGCTCAGCGGTTTCCCCATAGTGGCGCAAATGGTTTGGCATGCCACCTGGCATGCCAAACACCATTTTTTTGGCATGTGCATAGGAAGAGGCCTAAGGAGTAAGAGTCTACAGTCGGGCTGACGACGTTAAACCAAGCGCTAATGGGAGGAAACCCATAGGGTTTGTATCTTGATCCCTTTTATTTTCAGTTTTTATTGTTTTCATATCATATTTTCATCCCCATGTTTAATTTCGTAGAGTCCGGAATCTATTTTAGAAGAAAATTATGACGAATACCTTTTCATCAGAAAAATTCAGACTGCACGTAGTTGATCAGAGACCATAACTGTCAGACCGTTTGTCGAAACACTGTGCCCTTTTGACAATTTGTAGAAAAGACGTAGGCGAACAACTTTTGTGAAATGGTGTTTTTCCAAATTCCTTATCAATTTGTACAGTTCTCGTGTTTTATCTTATGATACGTCAGAATTCAAAATTTTCAGTTTTGCACATTGAGGACAATATGAAGTTTAAGTGTGGGGGAGTATTTTGCATACAGAGTTTTTAGATTTTTGCCTAGATTTTTGCATAAAAATAAATAAATAAAACCTCCAACTTGTAGATATTTTAGAGTCACTAGCATACTTCTAGGTATGTTTACATAGAGATTCTGACCGACATAACTGAACTTGGAAGTGTTAGGGAACTACGTTCAGATTCTTGCTTGTTAGAGTGTTAAATAATGGATTTAATCATGTCGGTGATGCAAATGAGGAGCAGGGAGAAATGCATTATTAGAGTTGATGATCAATCATTAGTGGAGACTACCTATTTTCAAATCAACAGAGGCACCAGACCAAATTCTTTTTTGTAGTTGACTAAAGAGATTTCTTTTGAGTGTGTGTCACCATACGTTAATTCCAGGTAGAATGGTGAGCTACCCAACCTCCCACAATAGAAGCACTATTTTTGATCTTTTGAGTGCTAACTTTGTCAATCATGAGGGTGACGTCTATAGATGAAAACCACCTTCCTGTAGTTTGATTTGCAGTTACCACCATTCTCTCTCTCTCGCCAACAACAGGTCCATAGAAACACAATAATCATCAACAAGGGAGCGACATCAAAATCTACAAGGAAAGTTGAAGACGTTTGAGGTTTACGCAACAGTACAAGGAAGAGCAAATTTCATATCCAAGTAAAGCAACATACAATGGGAAGATTTTTATATACATGTTGAAGACTTACACATAAGGGGCGGAATTCTATATTCAAGTTGAAGACTTATTTACAAGAGCGAAGAAAATCTAAAGATGAGAATTATATTGAAGTTTATGATAAGAAGACAATAAAAGTTGTGAAGAATCAAGCGGTAAAGTACTTATCCCATGGCCATAACAATTTCATTGTTTATTTTATATTCAGTTTGTAGTTATTTCTCTTTTCATCAAAAAAAAATAATAAAAAAAAACAAGAGAAATTATTTGTATTTTTTTGGTTTGTATTTCTTTTTGTATTCATTTAATAAAGCCATGTGGAAGAAGAAAAATCTATGAAGAAGTTTCAAGCAACAAGGAATTGAAGAGAAAGAGTTACAAATCGTCGAAGTTCTACGAAGTTCAAGAGTTTATCATCAACAGTTGAATACCGAAGACGAAGACCAAGAAGATGAAGAAGACGAGCTGAAGACTACGTTTCTATTGGATGCTGTGAGAGTGGTGCTTTCGTCACTGCCGATCGGATGTGAAGGTGGTGAGTACTCCCATCCTTGCATATATATGGTTGATTTCCATAAAAAGTTTTTTAATTTCCACTATTTTGTGGAGTCTCCAGAAATTATTCGGAAGGTTTCCTTCCCACCATTTAACGCGTGTAGGATTCTCTCTTCATTCCTACCTGCACACATGTGAGACCCATAAAAAAGCCGTCTTATTGAGTGCAATTATCATAAATCCTTTTAAGTAAGGCGAAGTTGAGGCGAAATGCTTATTGATCGCTCTCAAACACGTGTTCTCTCATTATGGTGTGGTTATTTCTCACTCAACATTTAAGAATGAGAATATGTTCTTTGGTGTTTCTAACTTCTTATTACTAGCATGCAGAAACTATATGTCCTCACAGCTCTTTGGATGCTTGGGAAGATGGAACGCTTTGAAGTTGGAGTAGGTTTTGTGGGTATACCTCTTGTAAGCCCTCACGAGACTATAACTCGTCCAGTAGGGACACCTAGGGGTTTAAAGGTATGTTGCATACGCTAAGTGCAACCGTGACTTCGACGACAATGAGTTGTTGTACCTTATTTTATTTTTGTAGTTTTCTCGAGGACTAGCAAAAGGCAAGTGTGGGGGAATTTGATAGGTGCAATATTTGCATTATGCTTTGATTTTGTTTGTTTTGAGTTTCTTAGGTGTTTTGGGTAATCTTAACCAAAAGGAAGTGGAACTCTCTAAAATTCGGAATTTATTCACATCACCTTGAAGAGGACGAAAAGAAGAAGCTAATGGCGAAAGAATGGAGTCATTCCGACTTCATATGAGAAAGTTAGAAGCTGTTGAAGCAAGTGAAGTTGTCGAAAAAGATGAACACACAGAATTAATAAAGGCATACGCGCCTTTTACTAGAGGCAATCACTGAAGTTCTAAAGGAATTGTCAGTCTTTTAAGACTGACAGTTGAACAGAGAATTCAAAAGTACCAGCCCGTTTCACTGGAAACTAGTTGCAGATGAAAATGGACATTCATGTTTGGCAGTGAATAAATAAAGAGATGTGTTGCTACTTGCGTCTGTGATGAAGTCTGTGGAGTTGAGCTCGAGCACAAAGAAGATTGCGGTGTTGATAGCTGCTGATGAGGAGCTGTTGGCTACTGCTGGAGCAGTCGAATCCAATGAAAAAGTTTGGCACTGGTGATGGTGACTGAGATCATGAGCTCGAGAGAAGGTGACGGTTTGCTGTTAATGGAATTGGTGAGCATTTAGATAAAGCCAGGGAGATGGAGAGCTTGGTAGAGAATGAAATGGGTTTATGCCATTTTTGACGGAGTATTGCATGTGAAGATGGAGAAAAGTTTCAAAGGATATATATTCTCGCCGGAACTATATAGGAAAGTTGCTTATGTGGTTTGAAAGAGCTCGAGTAAGAAAACAGAGAAGAAGAACTATGGAAGACAACAGACTGATGGTGTTGTTAATGAGAAGTACTGGAGTTCGAATTGGTTCGCTGCCATTGATGACAATGGAATGATGTTGTGACTTATGAAGGTGCAGTTCGAGTAAGAAGGAGATGGACTTGAGCTGAAGTTGATGGTATTGGGATCGAGCTGCATCCAATGAAGGTCGATGGTGGTTACGAGATAGAAAATAATGGCAGTAGAGTGGATTGAACGAGAAAGATTGATAACGAGCAAAGTTGACGATGTTGTGATGAGAATGAGTAAGGGAAGGATCTATTATCTCTGCTACCATCGACAACATGTGATGAATGGAGTGTGGAAGTTGATAAAGGCATTTACGGAGTTGAGTTTAGGCTACTGCCATCGAATGATGATGTTGTTGTTGTTTTGAACTGCAAAGAGGATGTAGTTTGCATGATGTCGAGGTTATGGAGAAGACAGATGAGAAGATCGTGTCTGGGTCTGTGCTGAGAATTGACCAAGCAGTTGAGAGAAATCCAGAAGAATTTAATTCTCACGGAGGGGAGTGTTTCCGAGACTTTTTACCGAAGGAAAACAAACTCAGATACTTTGTTTTCTCATGGACATCCTAGTGTACGTGAGATGAATAACCGAAAATAGAAAAGTCAGGGGAAAATAAAACTCACAGAGGTTGATATGTTCGTGACTCCGGCGGAGAAAAATCAAAATCCAGGGAAAAATAAAACTCGCGTTGAGATGACTGCCCGTGAGGGAAAGAGAAGATTTGCTTGTTAGTTCGCTATAACTGACAGGCCTGTTGTTTAAATGGGCTGACTTCTAAGTCTGATGCGCAAGCCCGATGGATGTGTTATCCATTCTACTCACAGATGTGACCTGCTTATGCGAGTTTCGCAAGTCTTGGCAACTGCTTTGCACAGGATTTGGCGCACGGGCACAGCTACAATACGGGTACCTATATAGGAGAGATTTCTATGATATCTTTGATCATTCATTTTTACACACAAAAAAAGGAAAAAGACGAGAGCTTTGGAGTTAGAGATTTTCTACAACCTAGGGTTTGATTTATTTTCTTCTTTATTATTTTACATGGGTTTTAAGAAATCCATGAGTAACTAAACCTTTCTTATTGGTTAGAGATGTATTCCTAAGTTGGAAGACATGTTATTCAATTGAAATATTCATTCTCATTCATTCATAATTTGTTAGTATCGCTAATGTTCTACCGTTTATAACTCCATGTATGATTGATTGCTAGTTTGTTTAAGTTACAAATTAAATGAGCATGCATTCATATCTATTAATAAACTAGGGTTTGAGATCCTGAATTGTCGAATAATTCTTGTTAGAAGTATCATAATATAGTTGTTAACGACGGGATGTTGCCATACAATTATATGTAGAAGCGTAACCTAGGTTAAATCCGTGTTGCTCTTGATAGGTGTAAAATACACCGTATTTAATATCTAGTATTTATGCTTTCTTTGCGAGTTTTCTTGTAAATTATGTATCTTATGTGTGCTTTTGAGTTTATTAGGTGCAATGGAGTCATTTGGAGCAAAAGACCCAGTGGAACTCGTTCGAATCCAAGATTTCTTCTCATCATCTCGAAGAGCACGAAAAGACAAAGCCAATGGCGAAAGAACGAGTCATTCGGAGCTCGTATGAAGAAGTTATGGGCAAAAGAAGAACTCGGAATGGTAAACCGGACATTTCATCGGCTAATACTAATGGGAGCCCAGCCACATGTTAAGGGGTAGCCAGATTTTGGTTAAAAGGGAAGTACTAGTGAGAGCCTAGCTAAGGATAAGGGGTAGCCATATGAGATTCGCTAAGGACAGACTGCATATTGTTAAGAGGCACCTCCTCCTTTATACTAGGTCGAGATTTTAGTCTTGAGTCATTTTCGCTTTCCACCCGCACCAATTCACATTGCCGGCAAGCCATGAGTCCAAGCTCATACTCGGTTCACTTCCGGTATAACCATGGATCCGATAGCTGAGTACCAAGGGAACAGGGTGATTGATGAGTACTTCGAAGCTCAATTGTTCTATAAAGACAGAGTTAGCAAGGAAAGATGGAATTCAAATTAACAGCAAGTTTTGAGTTTTTCCGAGAAATAACCAACTTGTGTGATGCCTGATTAATGAATGTATGTGTGCTTGAGAAGGTTTATCAGAATGGGTGTGTTCTAAATGTCAAATTGCTGCAGGGAAGGAGATAGAATCACAATATGTAGTTCATCTCTAGATCACCAGCACAATTCACACAAGGTGTTTGTGAAAATCCCTGAGTGATGTTCTGGTGGAGTTGGTGTTGAAATGGAGTTTGTGGCATTCGATGGGACTGAGTACAAGACAGGGAAGATGGCAGCAATTGCAGGTTGGATTTGGGGCACAGGCTAAGGCATAATGGAGCTGAATGAGACTGAGCTGCGGTTCAAGTTGTGTTGCAGGTAGTATGAAGGTGTCGCAGCTGTTGCCGTTGTGAGTTATTGCAGGTTGAGCCAGGGAAGACAAAGTATTGATTTGAGCTGCAGCAATTGAGCTGAAGTTTCGATGAATGATGCCTAGGTGCTGAGTTGCAGTTGGTGCAGGGAGTATGACTGGAGAGTCTGGCAGCGTTAGATGGAACTGAAAGGCTGTAGCTTGGCAGAGGCGTGAAGGTTGGCGAGCGCCGAGAATGAAGGCTAGAGGATGGCCGAGTTTGAGTTGTACGAGATAGGAGGTTTGGCACTGTAATGAACTGACGTTGCAGGTGTTGCTCAAGGGAATGATGCTGGCCTGGGATTGGAGTTGCAGCTGGTTTTGTGGCCAGGTTTGAGAGCCGGTCTTTATATCGATGGCCCGCCGCGTGGATGAAGATGGAAGTTCAGAGCTTGTAATGGTGGACAAGGCAAGGATGTTTGAGCACTGGTGATGCTGGACTGCATTGGCAAAGCACAATGGTAGTGCTGCAGAAATATGGCCTGTGGGAGATGCTTGGTGAATGTGGCAGATGTTAGCAATGCCGTTGGTAATGGCATGGCAGGATCGATATTATGATGTGAACTGAGCAGAGAGTGAATACAAGAGTTGTACACTCGAAGTTAAAAACGAAAATGGTGTTGAGGTAGCATGGGTACTGTGGTTATGAGTCGCACTTGGAGTGAATGAGCTACATGGAATGCAGCTGCAGGGTGGTGCTGGTTCCGTTGCAGTTGTGCAGGAAGCAAGGGAAGCTGATTGAAGTGCAATGGAATGGAAAGTATAATGGTCTTGTGTTGTTGGTGCTGCCATTGAGGAAGAGCTGAAGTTGCAGGTGATTCTGGAGGAAATGGAACTGGTGAGCTTGCGAGATGGAGCAAGGAGGTGCTGGTCTGTGGGGTGCTAGTGAGGGCTGGAGTTGAAGTAATGGCTTGAGCCAGGGTGCTGTTGCAGATCAGAATGGATGTGGTGATGAGACAGATATATGGCCTGAGGCAGTGAATGGAGTGAGTCTTGAGCTGAAGCTGCGACATAGTAGGAGGTGGTAGCTGGTATTGATGGTGAAATTGAGTGCGCTGTGGAGTCTTGAAGGAGTAACAGCTGGAGTTGGAGCCGCAAGTTGCAAAGCAAAGTGCGCAGGCCAAGCAGGGAATGGATTTTTGAAGCCGCGAAATAGTGCGAAAAACGGGAGTGAAAATGGCGCACCGGTAAGCATACTTCCGGTTGTCGGATTTCGGAGCTTAGAGTGTCGATCGCAATATTTCAGTGAATCGCGAGGGAGGTTTGAGTCGGATGCAAGAATCGACGGCCGGACATATGAGCTACGCATCACGCTTTTGGGCGCGTTTTCGCAAGAAATGAGGAATTGGTTTAGATGGTATTTTGTGATTGTTTGAATTGCGAGAGATATGGAGATGAGCTCTTGGGAGCGTGCACTCGCTGGTGACAGATTTCCGATGACAAAAGGTGGCCTGAGATATTTTTCCAAGCGACGGATTCCGGTGCGGCGGCCGGATTCCGGCGATGACGTCAGGAATCCGGCGACGCTTTTGGACCCAAAATTCCAGAGACATATTTTTCACTCCTGGGCTTGGTGGACCAACTTGGAGACGGGTTTTGAGAAGAATCAACCTAATTTTGGGAAAGTATCCTTATGGGGAGAAAAGCATATATATAGAAAACTCTTTTCTAAACCTAGATATATCTCCATTAGGGAGACTTCTACTTTGTTCTAGGGTTTTCATGATAGTCTCTTCTTTGATGAATATGATGATGATTTCCAAAAACACAAGTAACTAAGTTTTTATTATTGGTTGAAGATGTAGTTGGATTTTGCAACCAAGTTATGATTTTTATGAATTAGTTTTCTCTCAATATTATCGTTCACTTTCTACGGGTTACAATAATTGCATGATTGATGGATTGCAATATGATTGAATGTTTGTTTAGTCGAGTCTAGAATTGATTGAACTCACATCCATATCTATAGCTATTTTAGGGTTTTCATCGAGCGATAACCTTGAATACGAGTAGCATGATATGATTAGGGTTTGTAGTGATACATCCTCGTAATCATATGTAGAAATTGACCTTTGTTCGAATTGTTTGCGCAATGTATTTCAATTGCATTGATTAGCCTATTTCTAAACTTAATGCTCCTAGGAATTGAACTTGATTAGCGCAAGGCGTTAGGTTATTCTTTAGGTAGAATTCACATACGCAGCCCTAATGTGTGTGTTGATAACTTTGGAAATTTACGGAGTATTCTTGCAATAAGGTATTCTATGGCTTTTGATGATAGCGAGATTAAATACGAATTCTATTCATATATTCATAAACTTGTTTACAATTGAAGATGAAACCTTTACCCAATATTTTCACATCCTTGATTTGCGTGCTTTGTTTATTTGCTTTTTGTTTATTTTTATTTACACAATCGAAATTCTTCCGGTGTTTTTATATAGGAAACCATGACAATTTGACAACCTAGACCTCTCTGTGGATCGATCCTTTCTTGCCCTTGCTATATTTATATTTTGAGTAGTAAGAAAGTGTAATTTTATTTGTGTCGCTTACGAACATCAAATTTTGGCGCGCTTGCGGGAGGCAACGGTTGTTAATTGTTTTTGGTTTCTTATTTTGTATTTAGTTTTGTTTTACTTTTTCTTATTTGGTTCTTACCCGAGTTTTGAGAATCTTATTTCGGTGCTTATTTCTATGGAAGGAGCATATTGGAGCAATCAATACGGCTTTCAACCTCAACAACATAACAATTATCACTCTTATGGGGAGTATAATCAAAACCAATCCTTTGGCTATGATCAATACTCCACGTACCCTATGAGTTATTCTCATACATATCAACCTTCTTATGGTGGTTATGTAAGTGAGCAACCACAAGGAGGGGAGAATAGTTGTTTTCCTTATAATTTTTCCTCTAGTTTGGTGGATGAAATGCAACAATTTATGGACAGCATGGAGTCAATTTGTAGACAACCAAGCGTGGAACCAATTTCATCGACCGAATGTGCTAATAATAGTATGTTTGGCCCAATTTCTGATCGTAGTTATGATCATTCACCCATTCAAAGGGAATATAATTGGCCTAACAATAATGAAGTAAGTAATTCTACTTTTTCTTTGTCGAATGAGCTTTACAAACAAATGGAACACTATATTCAGAATTTGGATGGAACACTCCAAGAGCTTCAAAAAGGTGTTTCCACTTTAAGACAAGGCATTGAAGAATACAAGGAGGAAATGAATAATTATGTTGAAAAAGGCGAACCTTTGGGGACTTTTGTTGATATTTGTGTAGTTAACTCAACTCTTGATCGTAATAATGATCATTCACCTATTCAAAAGGATGAGTTCGAGATTAGCAACACTAAATTCAGCGAGGAACAATCTTATGTTGACTATGATAGTGACGGTGATTATGATACATTGCTTGAAACAATTCATGGTGACAACCCCGAGGAGTGTACAATGGAATCTTTTTGGGATCAAGATGAAGACGAAGAGGAATATGTCGACACTTGTGTAGATTACTCAAGCATTGATCTTAATAATGATCAAGAGCCTATTCAAAGGGTGGAGCTTGAGGATGATGCATTTTCGAGTGTTCTAAAAAGGTTTCTTATGATAAAATTTGGATCCGCAAAAGAGTATGTGCCTTACAACAACAAAGAGGAGTGTGTTGAGAATGAGACCGTTATGACCAATATTGTGGAAGACCCAATTGAGCTTGCAAAGGATTGTAATGATGATGTTTATGTCGAGACTTTGGTTACGGGCGAAACGGACGAAGAATGGTTGCAAGGTTTGATAGAGGACCATGATATCCAAGAGGTGAATAATTCACTTGAATTTTTCAAGGATGAAGAGGATTCCGTAATACAAGAGATTGTGCAAGGTTTATCTAACCCTTTGCCTATTATTTCTTCTCCTTTACCTCTCATTGGTTTGAATGTATGTGCTTCGAGAATATTGTTGAATGACTTTGTTTCTCGTTTTCCGCCATTAGAGACACTTGATTCTCATACTATGCAGGTTATGGAACAAGAAACCGTGGAGGTACCCGACTTCTATATTCTTTATACACTTCCATGTGTGGACAAGAATAAGTGTGGGGAAGCTTTTATCGGTTCATAGCTTCACTTTTGCTTTATTGTACTAATATTTGTGTGAAGCTAGTGTTTGCAAAACAGGTTCTATGGACGGATCCCCAACTTTTCAGATTATTGGTGTATGGGGAATGAATCTTACAAGAAGCTAAGTCGGGCCGTCGACTTTAAAACAAGCGCTTAGTGGGAGGCAACCCACCGGTTTTGTATCTCTTATCCTTTTGCTTTTTATTTTTGTTTCGTTTATTTATTTTTTACTGTTTTTATATCATATTTGCATCCCTATGTTTAATTTCATTGAGTCCGTAATCTATCTTAGAAGAGAATTATGACGAATACCTTTTCGTCAGAAAATTTCAGACTGCGCGTAGTTCAGTCCAGAGACCATAACTGTCAGACCGTTTATCAAAACACTGTGAAATTTTGACACTGTGTAGAAAACACGTAGGTGAACAACTTTTGTGAAATGGAGTTTTTCCAAATTCCTTACCAATTTGCACAGTTTTTGCGTTTTATCTGCTGTTACGTCAGAATTCAGAACTTTCGGTTTTACACATTGAGGACAATGTGAAGTTTAAGTGTGGGGGAGCATTATATGTTTGTATAGTTTGTTTTTGACACCATTAGTGGATGGAACCATTTTGAATGCAGGAGTTGAGAACCAATTAACTAAAAGGGACGAATATAGCTCGAAATCACAAATTAACATGATAGTTGTTACCATATCTCGGAATATCACCATATCACATTCTATTTTTATTTTTCCATATTTATCTATTATTCTCTAAGTGCTTTGGTGGGTCACTAAACATCGACGTGTTATTACGGCTAGGATGAAATAGAGTGGTTGAGTTACTAGAAAAAAAAAAAAAAAAAAAAAAAATTGAAAAAAAAAAAAAAAAAAAAATGAAAAAATATATGAAAAGAAAAAAAAAGACCGATCAATTAGACCAAAACGAATAAAAAGACACTTGGGAATAAAGGATGTGTGAAACGTAGTCCCCGTCTCCGTCGCCTAAACAAGCGTGGAATGCAGGATCCAAGGCAACTATCATGTACTTGCGACAAGAAGCATGCGCTTGGATCCAAAAGATCTAATCATGCCGTCTAAAAAAAAAAAAAATTGGATCCAGTTTGATCCAATCATATAAAAAAAAAAAAAAAATTATTATTGTGTTGAATAAAGTCACTTTTGGTTCCCTTGTATATGCCAATTGATTTTATGTAGCATTCAAAGACTAAGTAGCTCAATCCAATAGGATTAGGTTCATCTTAGCAAAGACCTTCAGACAGAGATATGGGAAACATCGAACACTTGTGAATATTCGCCAACATCTACATCTATATCCATCTTCTTAATCTTTTCATTGTGATTGTGGTTTGTTAGTTTCCTGAGTATTGTGGCTTGTTCAACTATCTAATTAGAGTTTATTTACTAATATTTGAATTGAATTTGCAAGGTACCTCCTCCTCGTAGTCATTTTGGATTCGTTCATTGATTTGTCACAAATAGACGGAGTTTGAAATATAGGTTTTGTAGGTAGATCTCTAGTAAACCTTCACGAGACTATAACTCGTCCACTAGGGACACCTAGGGGTTTAAAGGCTTGTTATTTATGCTAAAAGTGACCGTAGCCTCGACGACACGGAGTTGTTGTATTTTATTATTTTGTTTGATTTGCTCGAGGACTAGCAAAGTCTAAGTGTGGGGGAATCTGATAGGTGTAGAATACACCGTATTTAATATCTAGTATTTATGCTTTCTTTGCGAGTTTTCTTGTAAATTATGTATCTTATGTGTGCTTTTGAGTTTATTAGGTGCAATGGAGTCATTTGGAGCAAAAGACCCAGTGGAACTCGTTCGAATCCAAGATTTCTTCTCATCATCTCGAAGAGCACGAAAAGACAAAGCCAATGGCGAAAGAACGGAGTCATTCGGAGCTCGTATGAAGAAGTTATGGGCAAAAGAAGAACTCGGAATGGTAAACCGGACATTTCATCGGCTAATACTAATGGGAGCCCAGCCACATGTTAAGGGGTAGCCAGATTTTGGTTAAAAGGGAAGTACTAGTGAGAGCCTAGCTAAGGATAAGGGGTAGCCATATGAGATTCGCTAAGGACAGACTGCATATTGTTAAGGGGCACCTCCTCCTTTATACTAGGTCGAGATTTTAGTCTTGAGTCATTTTCGCTTTCCCAGCTCGCACCAATTCACATTGCCGGCAAGCCATGAGTCCAAGCTCATACTCGGTTCACTTCCGGTATAACCATGGATCCGATAGCTGAGTACCAAGGGAACAGGGTGATTGATGAGTACTTCGAAGCTCAATTGTTCTATAAAGACAGAGTTAGCAAGGAAAGATGGAATTCAAATTAACAGCAAGTTTTGAGTTTTTCCGAGAAATAACCAACTTGTGTGATGCCTGATTAATGAATGTATGTGTGCTTGAGAAGGTTTATCAGAATGGGTGTGTTCTAAATGTCAAATTGCTGCAGGGAAGGAGATAGAACTGTCAATATGTAGTTCATCTCTAGATCACCAGCACAATTCACACAAGGTGTTTGTGAAAATCCCTGAGTGATGTTCTGGTGGAGTTGGTGTTGAAATGGAGTTTGTGGCATTCGATGGGACTGAGTACAAGACAGGGAAGATGGCAGCAATTGCAGGTTGGATTTGGGGCACGGGCTGGCATAATTGGGGCAGTTCAAGTTGTGTTGCTAATGAAGGTGTCATAATGGAGTTATTGCAGTGAGCCGGGGAAGACAAAGTATTGATTTGAGCCTGCAAGAATTGAGTGAAGTTTCATGAATGATGCCTGGTGCTGAGTTGCGGAGTGCGAGTGAGTATGACCGGAGAGTCTGCAGCGTTAGATGGAACCGAAAGGTCAGAGCTTGCAGAGGCGTGAAGGTTGGCGGTGCCGAGAATGAAGGCTAGAGGATGGCCGAGTTTGAGTTGTACGAGATAGGAGGTTTGGCACCGTAATGAACTCGATGTTGCGGGTGTTGCTCAAGGGAATGATGCTGGCTACTGGGATTGGAGTTGCAGCTGGTTTTGTGGCCAGTTTGAGAGCCGGTCTTTATTCTTGATGGCCTTCTTGGGATGAAGATGGAAGTTCGGAGCTTGTAATGGTGGACAAGGCAAGGATGTTTGAGCACCGGTGATGCTTGGATCGCATTGGCAAAGCACAATGGTAGTCTTGCAAATATGGCCTGGGAGATGCCGGTGAATGTGGCGTATGTTAGCAATGCTCAGTAATGGCATGGCAAAGATCGATATTATGATGTGAACGAAAGAGAGTGAATACAAGAGTTGTACACTCAAGTTAAAAAATCGAAAATGGTGTTGAGGTAGCATGGGTACTGGTGGTTATGAGCTGCACTTGGAGTGAATGAGCTACATGGAATGCAAACAGGGGTGGTGCCTTGGTTCCGTTGCATAGCTGCAGAAGCAAGGGAAGCTGATTGAAGTGCAATGGAATGGAAAGTATAATGGTCTTGTGTTGTTGGTGCTGCCATTGAGGAAGAGCTGAAGTTGCAGGTGATTCTGGAGGAAATGGAACTGGTGAGCTTGCAGATGGAGCAAGGAGGTGCTGGTGCTGTGGTGCTAGTGAGGGCTGGAGTTGAAGTAATGGCTTGAGCCAGGGTGCTGTTGCAGATCAGAATGGATGTGGTGATGAGACAGATATATGGCCTGAGGCAGTGAATGGAGTGAGTCTTGAGCTGAAGCTGCGACATAGTAGGAGGTGGTAGCTGGTATTGATGGTGAAATTGAGTGCGCTGTGGAGTCTTGAAGGAGTAACAGCTGGAGTTGGAGCCGCAAGTTGCAAAGGAAAGCAGGTGCCACAGAATGGATTTTTGAAGTCGCAGTAAATAGTGCGTAAAACGGAGTGAAAATGGCGCACCGGTAAGCATACTTCCTATTGTCGGATTTCGAGCTTAGAGTGTCGATCGCAATATTTCAGTTGAATCGCGAGGGGGTTTGAGTCGGATGCAAGAATCGACGGCCGGACATATGAGCTACGCATCACACGCTTTTGGGCGCGTTTTCGCGAAATGAGGAATTGGTTTAGATGGTATTTTGTGATTGTTTGAATTGCAGAGATATGGAGATGAGCTGCTGGGAGCGTGCACTCGCTGGTGACAGTTTCCGATGACAAAAGGTGGCCTGAGATATTTTTCCGGCGACGGATTCCGGTGCCGGCGGCCGGATTCCGGCGATGACGTCAGCAATCCGGCGACGCTTTTGGACCCAAAATTCCAGAGACATATTTTTCACTCCTGGGCTTGGTGGACCAACTTGGAGACGGGTTTTGAGAAGAATCAACCTAATTTTGGGAAAGTATCCTTATGGGGAGAAAAGCATATATATAGAAAACTCTTTTCTAAACCTAGATATATCTCCATTAGGGAGACTTCTACTTTGTTCTAGGGTTTTCATGATAGTCTCTTCTTTGATGAATATGATGATGATTTCCAAAAACACAAGTAACTAAGTTTTTATTATTGGTTGAAGATGTAGTTGGATTTTGCAACCAAGTTATGATTTTTATGAATTAGTTTTCTCAATATTATCGTTGACTTTCTACGGGTTACAATAATTGCATGATTGATGGATTGCAATATGATTGAATGTTTGTTTGGTCGAGTCTAGAATTGATTGAACTCACATCCATATCTATAGCTATTTTAGGGTTTTCATCGAGCGATAACCTTGAATACGAGTAGCATGATATGATTAGGGTTTGTAGTGATACATCCTCGTAATCATATGTAGAAATTGACCTTTGTTCGAATTGTTTGCGCAATGTATTTCAATTGCATTGATTAGCCTATTTCTGAAACTTAATGCTCCTAGGAATTGAACTTGATTAGCGCAAGGCGTTAGGTTATTCTTTAGGTAGAATTCACATACGCAGCCCTAATGTGTGTGTTGATAACTTTGGAAATTTACGGAGTATTCTTGCAATAAGGTATTCTATGGCTTTTGATGATAGCTGAGATTAAATACGAATTCTATTCATATATTCATAAACTTGTTTACAATTGAAGATGAAACCTTTACCCAATATTTTCACATCCTTGATTTGCGTGCTTTGTTTATTTGCTTTTTGTTTATTTTTATTTACACAATCGTAAATTCTTCCGGTGTTTTTATATAGGAAACCATGACAATTTGACAACCTAGACCTCTCTGTGGGATCGATCCTTTCTTGCCCTTGCTATATTTATATTTTGAGTAGTAAGAAAGTGTAATTTTATTTGTGTCGCTTACGACAGCGATCAGCTCTTGCGCCGGATTGCTTAGAATAACCTCAACTCATAAATATTAGTGATTTCATTGGGTTAAACTTGAGTGGCTCTTATTTAGTGGAAAGGATTCAAAGAGTGGCTCTTGCGCCTTTGATGATAATAGGAGTTTTGCCGGAGTAAGCCTGCGATAGGACGCTCTAGGGTTATTGATATCGATAGAAAATGAATGTTGAGATTGATTCAGTTGATAACATGTTGGAAGATGGAAGATGGAAGATGAAAACTCTAACCAGTACTTTTTATCTCTGATATTCGTATTAGTCTATTTGCTTTATTCTTATTTAGTTATAATCACAAACAAAATCCCCCAGTTTCTATAAGTAATCAAAACAATTTGACAACCCATATCTCCTTGTGGGACAAATTTGTTCTTATAACTATACTCTTATTTATAATTGTGAAGTGAAAGAACTTAAATTATTTTTGCGTCCGCTGCCAGCCGACCGGTAGAATGTAGGCGAAAAGTACAGAGAAAACAAACAATAAAATAATACATGACATGTATATAAATATGACTAAAATAAAATCTAACTTAACACTTTGACACATAGACACAACACTTTGACATACTAATAAAATAAATGTTAAATCAAGAATCACCTTTTCATGGCAGACAAACCAAGCAGCACCACTCAAGACGTGAAAGAAAAAAATATTATAAAAATAATGATCATAAACATGTCATTTTAAGAAGCATGGTTAAAAATCTATGAAATCAAACTAAATAATATTATATTATTAGCAATATTTCATGACATATATATCATAAACCATATCTACCCTCAAAAAAAATAAATCATAAACCATATCAGGCAGTACAATCCAAGCAGTACAATCCAGGATTTGAAAAGAGAAAGAGTAATGAATAGATGGATTAGGAGTAAAATTTTAAAAAAAAAATGTTATCATTTTTATGTTATTATAGATGGTCTAGAAGAAAAAAATATTATGGAAATCATAGACATGTGATTCCAAGCATTTCAAATCGGTACAAGGATACAAGCAGTCAACATAATCAAACAATCAATTGAGAACATAAGTCAGTACTTGGATAACATATATAACCTATGGAAATAGCATTATGTATCGATGGGATAAAATCCTAAAATCATTAGGCACATCGGGAGATGAAGACATTTTATAGAGCATCAACATACATCGACATTATATAGTAATCTCAAAAGAAAAACATATTACGGAGACAAGTAAACATGTCAGACAAGACAATTACCAGATCCCATGTGACAATCAAAAAGGATAAGAATATATATAAAATCAATATAAAATTAAATAGATTAGGCATATCTTCTGATGTGTTGATTGATGTTTGATTGAAAAGGAAAAAATAATAAATGGAAGTACCGAACACATTGAGAAGGATTTCCCGAGATGATACTGTGAACAGATGATAACCATTTTTTTTTTCTTTCGATGATGATGATAGTACTTATGATTCGCAAGGGATTGAAAAAACAAATCAAATCCAACTTTTAGCTTAGCGGTACAACATCGTGGTGATAACGTTTTGGAGTGATAATTAGGTAAAAGCGAGAGGAGAGGAAAGAGGCAGAAACTTCCTTATTCATCAGAGTCTCTATCATTACATACTGCTAGTGTATTATATACAATAGAGGCAAAACCCTAACTATCTAGTTAGGCCGCACATTTATGGGCCGTAAGCCCTACAACACTATAGAATTTGTAGTGGGATCTCAATATATGGCATTCTTCACTAAAGATGGGAATAACATGGTGCATTGAAATACCAGGTGCATCACTATATAATAAGTCTTTAGAAATAGGGATACATATATAAAATAATAATTTGCTCTATGTTTGGAACGACGTTTAATATTTTTAATAGTCTGACGATGTTTCTATACACATCTCCACTATTTAATCAACTCTCATAGCAAATCCTATGGTAGTGTTACTCCTTTAAAATAAAGGAGAGACTACCAATTAGCTCAAATTAGGTCCTACCGTGGTACTCCTTCACTCCTATTTCACCCTAATGTCTTTCGGACACTTCTTGGGTGAAGGAGTGGTTGGTAATCTTCACTACAAGACATACTGCTTGGAGAATGACTAAATATCAACACAAACAACAATCAATCTGGCAGATGGGAAATAAAAACCAAAAAAAAGAATAAGACCATATCAACATGAACGGTAAACGGTCCGGATAAGGAAATTAAAAACAGAAGACAATATTAAAAAAGAAAAGAAAAATGTTAGGCGAAAAACTATTTGGAGGATGGTGTAAAACTTTATTTATTAATATTTTAAATTTTGAATAGTTCCTTTTAATGTAAACTTTCAAAAAAATATTATAATATGGCAGACAGTTTGCCTATAGACTTATGTTCCTCCTTCCATATTGGGATCACTCCTTCCTTTGAACAAGTCCTCCTTCAAATTGAAGGGGTTAGTCTACAAATGAGGCTACACATAGCTTATGCTCTTAACTTTGTTTAATATGATCTCCAAATCATGTATTTTTAGATTACGCCGTTATAAATTATTCATTGGTATACTTTGTTACCAATGGTTAGATTGTATTTAACTTTTATTCTGTAACACTAGACATAAATTGTGTTAATCCGTATAAGATGGGTTTTTGGCTGAGCGAGACTATTCAACTAAGGGTACCCTTACACATATACAATGTAATATTTCTCCCCTATTACATAGGTTTGCCTACTGGAGCAGTTGATGATTTATCACCTAAGTTACTTGTCCATGGCTAAAGTTATATTTGAGCACCACAAAAAAGGTTTGTTATGCCTGCACATGAGGAAACAAGTTGGTTAAGTTGTTGGAATTGCTGCAAAAATTCTCATGTCCGTAGGAATTGATCTAAAGGGTTCTCGTGTTGAAGTGGAGAAGATAATTGGTAAGAAAGTAGATTTGTAATGACCCAACCATCTACCAATATTATTCCCACTTAGCCACTACGATCATTCACCAGTATAGAATCAATTGGTTACCGTTGCGGGTATCCAACAATTTAATTATAAAAACAATCAACAACATAGATGATTTATTAGTTTAATTATAACCTCTTAACTAGATAATGATTGTGATATTAAGCAACTCCCTTTATACGCAAGTCCTTTTTTTCACATCACATGAACCTTTCTATACCTTATGCACTAAGTCAGCGGCATACATAGTTGACCTGACCAAACAAATATAACTCGACTTTGAGCCTATGGTCGACCAAGAAAACTCGAAACATATTTAACTCTCAATTTGGTTTTGTCATTAGAGATCATGAATTTCTTAGCTCTTGAGTTCACTGTTCGAAGAAGAGAACCTGAACTGATAGTTCCAGCATAACCCACACAATATGAATTTAAATACTTGTTGGTCATTGATAATAGAAAAGGTCTTCTTTTTTATACACCTAATATTCATTTTTATCATAACAAGAGGGATCACTCCATGACCAGTACTTGCGAGACAGATGACATAGTGAGTGTAATTAAGAACGCACTAGCAAATACACTTGTTTTTTACTACCCATTTGCAAGTAGGGTTAGAAAAGCTCTTGGAGGTAAGATACTTGTAGAATGCACTGGTCAAGGTGTATTGTTTGTTGAGGATGATGTTGATGTTAGTCTAAATCAATTGGGTGATGATTTCCTAAAACCCATATTTCTTCTTTGGAACAACTTCTTTATGACCCAATGGATTCCGATGATATTCTTCGTTGCCCTTTATTAATCATACATGACAGTTGACAACTTGACATAGTTATTGTTCGATGTAAGCGTAACAACTAACTATCATTCTGATCTAGGATGGTTATAGGTGACTCGGCTTGTGTAAGGAGGATTCATCGTTGATTTTAGCAGTAACTATACTATTTGTGATGCACGAGGTTTACCCCAATTTAAGACGACTCTAGCTGAAATTTCTCGAAGGGAACCGTATCCATCTATTCTTCCAGCTTGGGAAATACAATTACTTAATGCTCAAGACTCACCACAAGTCACATTTTCACATCGAGAATATGATGTTATATCATAGAAAAACTTTCATCCCTTGATGACATGGTTCAACATTCTTTCTTCTCTAGCCTTAAAATATTGACAATTCTGAGACAACAAGTACCTTCTCACCTGCAAGCATGCACCACCTTTGACTTCATCACAACTTGGTTGTGGATACGTACAATTGCAATCGAACATGATTATAAAGAAGAAGTACGTTTAGCAATCATCGTTAATACACGGAGTAAATTTCACTCACCATTACCGACAAGAGTTTATGGGAACATATTTGTTTATCCTATTGTGGTAACAACAACGGAGAAGTTGATTGATTGTCCCTTGAGTTTTGCATTGGAGTTGGTGAAGAAAGCACAGTGAACTAAAAGTACATTAGATCAATAATAGATCCAGTGTCACTGAAAGAGCAACCTATTATTTCCGCGGTGGGGACTCATTTTATGTCATATTTGAGACATATGTGGAATGCTGATGAGGTTGATGTTGGGTGTGGAGAAATAGTATACTGAGGGCAAGTCGTAGGTAATAATCCAACTTTAGTTGTGCGTTTGGATATTAGAAGCAGAATTAAAAGCAGAAATCATAAGTAAAACTATTTTGCTTCACAAAGAGTTACACATTCAATTTATAAAAATCGTTTTGAAATTCTCCACCAAAACTGACTTCTTGATAGAAGTCAAAAATTATTTCTGGATACGCATCCAAAAGCGTTATAAATCATTTGGATGTCAAGTTGTTATATGTCCCAAAAGAACAACAAAGGAGACAAAGGTAATCTAGTACCAGTTTGTTTGCCGACTCCCCAACTGTTTCCCTTCAGGAACATTATCTAAATACCCCTACTATGAGGCCCCTTGAAATATACCCTTATCAACTTTACAAATACCCCTAAGCCTACTACATTACTAAAATACCCTCTTTTATATAGTGTATATACAAAACCACCACCACCACTATTCAAAAAAAAAAAAAAAAAAAAAAATCTCTAATGGCCAACCACCTCCACCGCCAACCACCACCACCACTGTCCACCGCCAACCACCACCACCACCACTGTCCACCGCCAACCACCACCACTGTCCACCACCACCGACGACCACCACCACCACCAACCACCACCACCACCACCGACGACCACCACCACCGAAGACCACCACCACCACCACCGACCACCACCACCAACCACCACCACTGCTAACGAACACCACCACTGTCCACTACCACCGCCGCCGCCAACAACCGACACCCACTGCCGCCGCCAACCATCACCGCCAACCACCACCACCACCACCAACCACCACCACCATGTGAGTCAACTTCTTGAAGTTGTCCATATCAGAGGCAACTAGCTCAAGTTGTCTTCAACAATAAAGGCAACTAGCACAAAGTTGTCTTCAAAAAGTGAAATCAACTAGCCTAAGTTGTCTCCATATATGGAGGCAACTAGCACAAGTTGTCTCCAAAAAAATAAAAATTATACACAAATAAGTGAACCTAGTGTGAATCGAACACACATCATCCGACATATAGTCACCAGTGCTACCATTGCACCACAGTTTGCCACACCATCAAAGGCTCAACCAACAATTCAAACAACCACCATACAACACCACACCATCCATCTCCATACACTGCAACTCTACCTGCAACAGCTTCATGACCACAACCGTCTATGCACACTTGCAACATGAGCCAATAGCTGCAGTCACTTCCATGCCCCTACTCAAACACCATCAGCAACACACAAGCAGTAACAACTTCTTGTTCTGCTTTCAATGCCTGTATTCATATTGAGTTCATTCTCAACCTCCTAAGCATTCATCTACTCTCTTGACTTTAAAGCATGAGCACCAAAGCCTGACAACCATCATCAAAGAACCCAACACAACCCCGTGTTACCATTGCACCACAAATTCGACACAAAATACTCTAAGATATATGTATTTAGATAATTTTGAGATGAATAAATGGACCCAAAAACATAACCAAGTTGCCTCGAACCGGAATCAACTAGCTCAAGTTGCCTCCAATCAAATCAACTAGCTCAAGTTGCCTCCAAAAGTGAAAGCAACTTGGTCAAAGTTGTCTTCAAAGTTGGAAGCAACTTGGTCAAGTTGTCTTCAAAGTTGGAAGCAACTAGCAATAGCATCATCATCAACACCAGCCATTCCTCTCTGACCCAACCAATACTCAATCTACAACTTCTCTTGACTGAACCAATACTCAATCTACAGCTTCTAAAACAACTTCATAATCTGCACATTTCAGCTCATGCCTCGCAATCCAACTCCAGGCAACAGTGCCACCTTCAGCGTAAGCCGTCTCATTACCATTGCTCCCTTTCTTTCTCTAGCACCACTGTCTCAGTACCCAGCTCTCATTTGTTGCTATAATCAGAACTATACTATCTCACCTTTGCAAACTCTTAAGCCAACACATATCGCCACCACTCCATCACAGCAGAACCATCACGAGCTAGAGCACCAGTTCAGCTCATTATCCTGTCACATCAAAACCTATAATGCATCTTCCCAAGCCAACGACTTCACTTCCATTCTCCGCCCCGTCTTGCCACAGTACAAGCCAAACAAAAATCCACTGCAATATCATTCATGCCACAACTTCCCTGCACAAACTAATCATTCATCTATTCAGCACTCCAACACTAACCCATTAAATCCTTCCCCATTCATATCTTCTCAGTAGCAACCATGGAAGCTTCATTACTTCATATCAATTCTGCATTGTTTCAGACAACTCAACAAAGATTCTCGCATATTCTTTAATCAATCACAATTGCCATCATATCCTTTCTATGTTCTTCTTGAGCACCATCATCGTCGAACGACTCCTTAATTCATCACCATACTCCATCTTGTGGTTGCTCAACACTTCTTGTGCATCTTCACCTCAACCCCATCTCCTTTCAATCTTGTCCCTCATTTCAGTTCCATGGAAACAACACACCAATCTGCAGGTCCTAAAACATTCATCTATTTCAGTTCATTGCACAACAAACTGCACTACAACTTCATAATCCCCTGTAACTACTCAGA
Source organism: Papaver armeniacum (assembly GCA_023531295.1). Taxonomy (NCBI): domain Eukaryota; kingdom Viridiplantae; phylum Streptophyta; class Magnoliopsida; order Ranunculales; family Papaveraceae; genus Papaver; species Papaver armeniacum. Next base: position 899 of record JAJJWW010007822.1, on the reverse strand, counting down.
TCCTTGGAAATGACATGCTCAGCTCCCTGTTAGCTTGTAGCAACAACACCAACATTAATCCTCTTCACCGCCACCACCTCAAACCATTAACAAAACATTTCCCCTCTCATTCTTCTCCATTAGTCACATTAGCACTCCGACCGCATCTCGAAGCTTACATCCATACCTTAAATCCATTTAACCTTATTTGAATGTGTTACCCGAGAACCCATTCTCCACGATTATTGTCTTGAAATTCCGCCTCATGATTTTAATATGACTTTTTAATGTAAAAATCATCAATACACAATCGATTTGTATCGATCCATATGAATACTCCATCTCCGTTTGATAAATCTATGCAACAAACATCTAAAATTTTCATAAATTGAAACCTTAAACTCGAATGCGCAGAATCAAAAATTAGTTTCGTTTAATTTTTGCATAACCTTAGTTTCCATTTTTTATCTGGGAAAAGGAAGTTGTCGTTGTTGTTGAAATGGTGGTAAATCGTCACGTAATAGTGGTGGTGTTGGCTTCTCATTGAAGATTGTGATTCCTCACGTATCTAATGATTCTTCATCACTTTAGTTTTGTAAAATCAAAATCGATTGTTTAAGAGTTGGGTGTGGTGCTATAGGTGGTGGTTTAGGAAGTGATGGTAGGCGTCCCGCAGCCCGATGAAGATGGTGGTGGCGGAGGCGAAGATGGTGGTGGCGGTGAAAGGATGAAGATGTGTATGCAGTTCTCACGAGTGAAAATAAAGAAACGAAAGATGGTGAAGGTTAAAAACGGGATTATGAAATTATTTTTGTTGAACATAATTTCGGTTTTGCCATTAGGGGATTTGTAAAGACCCATAAGGGTACTTGTTCGATATCCATGGATAGTAGGGGCATAAATAACATTCCCACTTTCCC